>SJYX01017251.1:632910-651793 GCA_006410675.1 Oreotragus oreotragus
GGGGCAGGAGGAGAAGGGGACGACAGACGATGAGATGGCTGGATAGTATCACGGACTCGATGGGTGTGAGTCTGAGTGAACTCCGGGAGTTGGTGATGGACAGGAAGTCCTAGTGTGCTGCGATTCATGGGGTCACAAAGAGTCGGACACGACTGAGTGACTGAACTAAACTGAACTGAATATCCCATTGTATGTGTGTGCACGTGTCTGTTTGTACAATACTGGTTCTATATCCATTTTTCTGTTGATGAGCAATTGGTTTGCTTCCATATTTTGGCTAGTATCTTTACTAGTAGAATTTTTCCTTTCCTACAAATTCTTACTCCTTTTCTCTTTAGAGAAGATCCTTTAACATTTCTTTCAGGGTTGGTTTCTTATTGATGAACTCTTATGTTCTTTTCTTGTCTGAGAATTTCTTTATGTCCCTTTCAATTCTGAATGATAATCTTACTAGACAGATATTCCAATTTGTAAGTAATTCTCTTTCAACACTTTAAATATCAGTATATCATGCCCTCCCTTTCCAGCCTGTAAAGTTTCTATACAAAAATCAGCAGATAGCCTTAAGGGTGTTCCCTTTTTTGTAATTATGTGTTGTCTCTTCTACCTTTTTTTTTTTTTTGTATTTATTTTTTTACACGAGAATCCTCTCTTGATTTCTAACCTTTGCCATTTCAATTATACTGCATCTTTGTATGGGTTTGTTTTGTTTCATCTTGTTGGTGATTTGTGTTCATGGATGTGTTTCCTTCTTCTGGTTTGGGAAGTTTTCAGCCATAATTTCATCAAACACATTTTATGCTCTTCTCTGTCTTTTTTCCTTCTAGGTGCCAATAATATGAATGCTGATATGCTGAAAGTAATCCATAGTTCTCTTAAACTGTTCTCATTTTTTTTTTTTTTTACTTTTGGTTTTTCTTTTAGCTGTTCTGATTGAGTGGCTTCCATTATTATGCATTCTGTGTATTATCCTGTCTGCTGTTTATTCTTGTGTGTTTCTCGTATCAGTTACTGTATTCTTCAGCTCTGTCTGGTTGTTTTTTAAATTTTCTAGTTCCTTATTAGAATTGTCCCTGTGTTTATCTTTTCTTTTTTCTAGTTCAGTTAGCATTATTATAACTAATTCTTCAGACTCTTTACCTAGTACATTATCTATCTCTTCTTTTGGGTTGCGGTGTTAGAGTTTTTCTCTCAGTCTTTCAATAGAGACTAGTCCTTCTGTCTTCCCATTTGTCTCTGTCTTTTTGATTTTAAGTGAATCAATTATATATTATGGTCTTGAAGGGGTGTTCTTGTGAGGGAGCCTCCCTGTACACCCTCTGTGGTACCCAGATGGGAGTCTGGATTTGATAGGCCACACATCACATCTTTCCTCAGGGTGTGCCAGCAGCTATCGCCTTGGTAGCAGATTGGTGGTGCCAGGGCTGGAGCCAGATGTGAGGCAGAGACTTACTTTATTCTCAGTGGCCTTTTCAGGCCCTGTTGGGGACAGGGTGGTGTCCCAAGTTTCTGGAGCAGAGGCCCTGATTGTCAGGCCAGAGCTGGCTGTATTCCCTCTAAGCGTGTGCCCTCCTTTATCACAGCACTGCAACCCTTGCTGCAGAGGGACAAAAGGGGCCTGTGTACATTGGAAGAAAGGAGCCAGTCTACAGGCGGGCTGCTGACAGAAGCCCAGGCTAGCTCCAATGTGCCATCTGTGCTAGCACTAGGAGGAGCTTCTCCCACCTTGCTTAAACATAGCTTCTGATCTGAGACCGCTTGGTCCCTCCAAGCTGATCACTTCCCCCAGACTCTGTTGTCCCTGCCCTGTTGAAGAGGGGTGCTATTGGGTAGGGGGAGCCTGCATGGTCTCTGGGTATGTACTGCGTCAACTGCTGTGGCAGTCTGGCCTCCATCAGAGATCAGGACTTCTCCCAGTGGGCTGGTGTGTAAGTGTATTCCATGAGCATGGCCCCAGCTGTCCCATCCAGATGCCGTCCTGGGCCAGATGCACCTCTGCTTTCCACATCCCAGCTCTCTGCCTCATCATGGCAGCCCCTGCTCCAGTGCAGAGCATCCACATGAAGTAAGCAGGGCATGTGTAGGGGTGGGTAGTTGTGGCAAAAACAGGAAGCCACAAGTGTGGTCTAAATCTGTCCTCTCCACTGTTCTTTGGGAGTAAGCCCCTGAGTACGTGGTCCTCAAGGGGGGAGTCCAGGCTTCCCACAGCCCTCCTGTTAGTCCACATGGCCCTGAAACCAGCTAAGGGTGCTTGTCTTCCTTGTGTCACACCCCAGGCCTGGCATGCCCAATATATAGCTCGAACCACTCATGCCCAGGGTAGATCTCCACCTGTGTAATCTCCCTTATATTCTGAGTCCTCTCCCAGGGGCACAGGTCAGGACTTAAATGTTCCTTTTCCCTTCCTACAGCATTCCTTGTGGATTTTTCTTAGACTCTTGACTCAGGAATCTTTCTGCAATTTTCCAGTTAATTTTTTGAGATAATTGTTCCATGTATTGATATATTATTTTCTCATTGGAGTATATTTGATTTATCATGCTGTGTTAGTTTCAGGTGTACAGCAAAGCATTCATCTTTACATATACATGTATCTTGGCTTCCCATGTGGCTCAGTTGGTAAAGAATCTGCCTGCAATGCAAGAGATGCCAGTGCCATCCCTGAGTCTGGAAGATCTGCTTAGGAGAGTATGAAAACCCACTCCAGTATTCTTGCCTGGTGAATCTCATGGACAGAGGAGCCTAGTGGGCTACAGTCCATAGGGTAGCAAAGAATCAGATATGACTGAAAGGACTGAGCTTTCACATGCACGCATACATATACCAGCTGCTGCTAAGTCACTTCAGTTGTGTCTGACTCTGTGCGACCCCATAGATGACAGCCCACCAGGCTCCTCCGTCCCCATGATTCTCCAGGCAAGAACACGGGAGTGGGTTGCCATTTCCTTCTCCAATGCATGAAAGTGAAAAGTGAAAGTGAAGTCTCTCAGTCTTGTCCGACTCTTAGCAAACCCATGGACTGCAGCCTACCAGGCTCCTCTATCCATGGGATTTTCCAGGCAAGAGTACTGGAGTGGTGTGCCACTGCTTTCTCAATACATATACCTATTCCTTTACAAATTCTTTTCCCATATATATTGTTACAGAATATTGAACAGAGTTCCCTGTGGTTTTGTAGTAGGTCCTAGTTGGTTATCTATTTTAAATATAGTGGTGTGAATATGTTAATCCCCAACTCCTAATTTATCTCTCCCCCACTACGTCCCGTTTGGTAGCCATCAGTTTGGCTTTTATATAGATGTGGTTTTGATGTGTTCTTCGGGGGATGCAGCTTTTTAGTGTGATGTAATCCTAGTTTTCGGTTTTTCCTTTTGTTGCCTATGCTTTTGGTGTCTCATATAATAAATCATTTCTTAGACCAATGTTATAAATCTTTTCCAGTATGTTTCCTTCTAGTAGTTTTATAGTTTCAGATCTTACATTTAAATCTTTAATCAGCTCTGAGTTTAGTTTTGTATGGTATAAGTTAAGAGTCCACCAGGAGCCTGGTGGGCTATCGTCTATGGGGTCTCACAGAGTTGGACATGACTGAAGTGACTTAGCAGCAGCAGGTATATGTATGCGTGCATGTGCAAGCTCAGTCCTTTCAGTCACGTCTGAGTCTTTGCAATTTCATTCTTTTCCATTCGGGTATCCAGTTTGCCCACTGCAATTAACTGAGGAGATGGCAAGGTGAAATTTAACCATGATCACCTCAAGACAGAAATGGGCAATAAGCCAGTAGGAAAGGCACTGGCATGAGGGACCTGACGAGGAGCATGTAAAGTCTGGGGACTCCCACTTGATTCCTGCTGATATGTGGATGTGATCCTTGGCAGATGGGTTCTGACTCTTGGCACATAGACTTGCTCTTGACCTCTGCCAAGCAAGAGAATCCTCTGGGCCAACAGTATTGTGCTCTTATCATGAGTCCATGGGCACTGCTTTGGCTTTTGCATTTGATGTCATGCATTTGGTTGGTCTTAATACAAAGACATAGAGTTCCTCTTGACTACTGATAAAATAAGCTTCTCATTTAAGTTCCTTTGACTTCGGATCCACTCTCTAGTTTATGGTTTTTACTATATTTTCAAACAGATTCTTAGACATACTTGGTAGAAGAGAGTGATTCTCTCCCCTACAGTCTTAGATAATCCAACTTCTGATAATATTTTCTATCACCACACTGTTGATTTCTAATTCTTTTACCTCTCTGGCATGCATTTCTGATAAGATACATACTCAAAAATCTATCATACAAGCTGTATGTAATAAACTGCAAGTGATTAGAGAATGTGAAAAACTTAATACTTAAGAGAATGATTAAGAAAATTTCCTTGGGAGGTGACCATTAGGCTGGCCTCAGATGGTTGCTAGTTTCTGAGTCACAGAAGATGGGATGGACACAGGCATAGAGGAAAGTAGAAGGTCTTAGGGAAATCATTGTCTTAGTCAACAGAGGTTGTTATGGACACAGCTAGAGAGGTCAGATGGGGTCTATTCATAGGGAACCTGTATAAGTGGAAGTATAAAGAGTTTCTACTCTTTGAAAGTGCTAATGAGCAACATTTCCCCCCCCCCCTGCCCATTAAACACAGCTTTTGCAATAAGACTTGACATGTCTGAACCACAATATACTGTCCTTTTCCAGGAGAGCTACAAGCGTCTGATATTGATTTATTGTTGTTGATCTGCTTGGATATACCCTTTCTCAACTCGTGACTTATTATTTATGTTTTCCCTTTTAACCCTAAGTGTTTTTGGATCCTTTTTAAACTCTATGCATGCTCACTTCTCTTTGCAAGGTGGCAGTATATCCATGGATATTAAAATACATACCAGCGCCACTTTAGGGAAACAAGGGCCTCTAACATCCACTTTTGGTCCATCTCAAGACTTTCCTGATAGCTCAGTTGGGAAAGATTCTGCCTGCAATGCTGGAGACATCAGTTCAATTCTTGAGTAGGGAAGATCTTCTGGAGAAGGGATAAGCTACCCACTCCAGTATTCCTTGGCTTCCCTTGTGGCTCAGCTGGTGGAGAATCCGCCTGCAATGTGGGAGACATGGGTTTGATCCTGGGTTTGGAAGATCCCCTGGAGTAAGGAAAGGCTACCCACTCCAGTATTCTGGCCTGGAGAATTCCATGGAATGTATAGTCCATGGGGGCACCAACAGTCAGACACAACTGAGCAACTTTCACTTTCAGCTCTTCAGGCCTAGCAGTCTGTTACCCTCCCTCACCAGTAAGTTTCTGCATTATTGACAATGCTAAAGCCTTTGACTGTGTGTATCACAATAAACTGGAAAATTCTGAAAGAGATAGGAATACCAGACCACCTGACTTGCCTCTTGAGAAATCTGTATGCAGGTCAGGAAGCAACAGTTAGAACTGGACATGGAAAAACAGACTGGTTCCAAATAGGAAAAGGAGTATGTCAAGGCTGTATATTGTCACCCTGCTTATTTAACTTCTATGCAGAGTACATCATGAGAAAATCTGGGCTGGAAGAAACACAAGCCAGAATCAAGATTGCCAGTAGAAATATCAGTAACCTCAGATATGCAGATGACACCACCCTTATGGCAGAAAGTGAAGAGGAACTAAAAAGCCTCTTGATGAAAGTGAAAGAGGAGAGTGAAAAAGTTGACCTAAAGCTCAACATTCAGAAAACGAAGATCATGGCATCCGGTCCCATCAATTCATGGCAAATAGATGGGGAAACAGTGGAAACAGTGTCAGACTTTATTTTGGGGGGGGCTCCAAAATCACTACAGATGGTGACTGCAGCCATGAAATTAAAAGACACTTACTCCTTGGAAGAAAAGTTATGACCAACCTAGATAGTATATTCAAAAGCAGAGACATTACTTTGCCAACAAAGATCCGTCTAGTCAAGGCTATGGTTTTTCCTTGGTCATGTATGGATGTGAAAGCTGGACTGTGAAGAAAGCTAAGTGCTGAAGAATTGATGCATTTGAACTGTGGTATTGGAGAGGACTCTTGAGAGTTCCTTGGACTGCAAGGAGATCCAACCAGTCCATTCTGAAGGAGATCAACCCTGGGATTACTTTGGAGGGAATGATGCTAAAGCTGAAACTCCAGTTTTGGACACCTCATGCAAAGAGTTGACTTATTGGAAAAGACTGATGCTGGGAGGGNTGAACTGTGGTATTGGAGAGGACTCTTGAGAGTTCCTTGGACTGCAAGGAGATCCAACCAGTCCATTCTGAAGGAGATCAACCCTGGGATTACTTTGGAGGGAATGATGCTGAACCTGAAACTTCAGTACTTGGGCCACCTCATGTGAAGAGTTGACTCATTGGAAAAGAGTCTGATGCTGGGAGGGACTGGGGACAGGAGGAGAAGGGAACGACAGAGGATGAGATGGCTGGATGTCATCACTGACTCGATGGACATGAATCTGAGTGAACTCTGAGAGTTGGTGATGGACAGGGAGGCCTGGCGTGCTGTGATCCATGGGGTCACAAAGAGTCGGACATGACTGAGCGACTGAACTGAGCTGAATTGAACAGCAAGTATTTCAGTAAGTCCTACAACAGGGCATTAAAGTGTGATAGTGTACCAATACAGTATTGTAAAATAAAAAACTTAAATTAAAAAGAAGTGTGATCGCATTAAATGGTAATAATATATACAGATCTGGAATCACAGCACCGACCTATATGTAGACACAAGGTCTCTGTCCATATCATCCTGGTAGCTACTTTAACTGAATAATTTTCAGCAGGCAGGGATGATAGCTATCTCACTTCTTTTGAAAGGACAATAAACCCAGGGAATCCTTCATTCTTAATGATTTTAAATCACATTCAGTGACTGACTTTGAATCATCAACTGTGTCTCTCAGGAGTTAAAGTGCCACAAAGATTTAATTAGGGAGCTGCAGTCCAGATAAAAGATACCATATCATTGACTTAAAATCTGAACTCAACTCTTTTGATGCTGATGGTGAAACTCTGTGTTTTAGTTTTTTTCTAAAATGTTTTCTGAAGACACACAGGATTCCTTTGCTCAGACACTCTGCTTTATATATCTCCATATTTGATNCCAGATAAAAGATACCATATCATTGACTTAAAATCTGAACTCAACTCTTTTGATGCTGATGGTGAAACTCTGTGTTTTAGTTTTTTTCTAAAATGTTTTCTGAAGACACACAGGATTCCTTTGCTCAGACACTCTGCTTTATATATCTCCATATTTGATTGACTACTCCTTGAACTTTTTAAAACATTTCAAAATGAAAATTAACACCAAATTAAACATTTCATACTCTTACTTTTAAACCATGATAAACTTGTGGAACTTGGACTAACAAAAGACTTTATTGGGGAAGAATGTTTTACGACTGTAGTTATTTAGAAATCCTAGGGTATGGTGACAAATAAAAGACCAGCTTTTACTCAGTTGTATATTAATACTTGTATCAAATTCCATGTATTCACTTCTCTGGCTGTCCAGTGGTTAGGACTCTGTGCTTTCACTAAAAGGGGCACGGTTTCAATTACTTTTCAGAGAGCTAAGATCCCACAACCTGCATAGTGTCCCCCCCCAAAAAAAAATATCTGTGGGTTGTGATCCTGTTTGTCACCTGCACTGGGATTGGGCCACACCCACCATCCTGCTTTGGGAACACAATTCTCCTACCAATTTCTTTGCAAAATAGTGGCTTAATCAGTATTTGGTTTCTTCCCTCCAAACATTATTTTAGTCCCTGGGAGTGCTAGTTGTGGGGTTTTGTTGTATCAGCATTTTGTGCCTTCTGAGCACCTTTAACTGACAGCATAGGCACGTGATGCAACAAACCCCATTATGAGATAGGTGGCCAGGAAGTGATTTCTGTCTTTCTCAGGGGGAGTTTCACATTCACCATCCCCATGTGAAACTCTCTTCCCATCTGGGTTCTGGCAATCTAGACCCTAATGTCATTTCACATACCAAACAAACGCAGTAACACCACACCTCTTCTCCTTGACCCTGAGATCAAGTGTTCAGCAGGGATTTTGATCTTCAGTGCATACTCCTGACCCAGTCCAGATATCAGCTCTCTAAGTGTGGACCTGAGTGTCTGTTCCCCAACCTCTCAGGACCCCATATCCCTCCCTTCTCAGGTACCCGCCTTTCCTCTTCCTTCCCTCCCTTCCCATCAGAAAATTCACACACACACATAAACACAAATATCATCTTTTCACCATTTGATGTTTATTTTAATCGCAGCCATCAGTTTACTATGTTAGTGTGAGATTTCATCTTTTCCTGGTTGGCCATTTCAAAGAAAGCAGACCTCTGGAGACACAATTCTAAACTGTCTGACCTTTTCTATTCAGTTACTGGCTACCCAGGTTGTACTTCTCCAGGGTTTCTTATTCTGGGGTGGCTGAGCTTATCTTCTCTTTTGATTCTGCCTCCTTCTTTGACTCTGCCTCCTATTTTGGTACCTTTTTCTGCTTTGATTTAGTTTCTTACATGCACAGAAACAAACAAACAAACAAAAAAAAAAAACAGTTTGGCTTCCTTGTTTTCTTCACCTTCTTCGATTGAGTGGCATATGATAGGATTTTCTTTCTCATGGTTCCTTGTAGAGGTCTTCTGACCCTCATCGTCATATTTCATGCCTGGAAAGACAAGAGAAGCATATTAGTTTTGAGGAAAGAGAATAAAAACTGAGTTGAAGGGAGATTTCATGAAAAAGAGATGTGGGCTGATGAAGGCTTTTGTGCCAGGCAAGGGCAGTGTAGAGCTCTTGGGCAGCAAAATCAATGGAGAACATGGGGAGCTTAGTTGGAGGCATCTTACCTTCACACTGCCTCTGTAGCTCCGTTGGCAAAGGGTCTTCTTTCTTCCTTTCATCCTTGAAGCAAAACACATTGCAGCTCTTCTTGACTGCCATGGCTTCTTACTTTAGTCATGATGATGACAAGAAGTGGCCTAACCCAGAATCTCTGCTTCTGTCCTCCCTATATATACCTTCTCAGGATAATGAGGAGCCACACCTTTCAATCTGATTGGTCAGCTAGGCACTACTCCAGCCAATGTTGGCTTGGGAGGCTTAGACATCACAATGTACCACTTTGCCCATCAACATGGGTTAGTGGATGCTGAGGGAGGCCGTGATATAGCTTTCCCATCAAAGTACCCCTCCTGATACCTCTGTCACTGATTCTCAGGAGGCAAAGTTCTTTGGTTGAACAAAAGGGGCTTTTCTTTAGCACTCTCTAAAGAGCATTCCCAAACTGACTTGCTGAATGTTCTTCATCACTCCATGTTCAATTCTGGAGGTTCACATGGCAAGAAGTGGATATTTTATCCATGTCATACTCCATGGCCTCCTATTCCATGTTTCATTCTCTCCTTCATCATTACCTAACATTTTTTTTTAATATATATCTTATCCTCTAAGCTAATGTGGCCATATTCAGTCTTAGTTTAGATGTGGATCATCTTATTTCTCTCCTATTAGAATAGATAAAATGAAAAAGACAGTTATAAATATTGACAAAGATAGAGAACAACTGGAAACTGTACATATAAAATAGTACAATCAATATCCAATGGAATATAATCACTTTGGAAAATATTTTTTTAAATTTATTTACATGTTGAATAAGCCTTCACAGGATCCAGGCATTGTACTCTTAGCTCTTTATTCAAAGTCAGTGAAAACATATCTATACAAAGACTTGTAAGAGGATTCATAGCAGCTTTATTTGTAGTCACCAAAAAACTGAAAACAATGCAAACATTCATAAATAAACATACAGGTGAACAAGGTATAGCTATATAATGGAATATGGTGGATATTGGTGGTTTAGTCTCAAAGTCGTGTTCAACTCCTGAGATCCCATGAACTGTAGCCCACCAGGTTCCTCTATCCATGGGATTTCCCAGGCAAGAATACTGGAGTAGGTTGTCATTTCCTTCTCCAGGGGAGCTTCCCAACCCAGGGATCAAACCTATGCCTCCTGCATTGCAGGCAGATTCTTAACCAACTGAGCCACCAGGGAAGCCCATATAAAGGAATGCTATTCAATAATACAAAGTAATGAAATCTAGTATCTGCCACAACATTGATGAATCTCAAAAACATGGTGAGTGAAATAAGCCAGATATAAAAGAGTGCATATTGTAAGATTTCATTTATATAAGATGTAAAGAATTATATAAGATGTAAACTAATGTATAGTAACAAATAGCAGATCTTTAGCTTCGTTGGGTGTGGGGAACAAAGAGGAGTGAGGAGGTTAATATATCAATCATAGATCAATAGAATTGTTAAAACATCCACAAACAAGCAAGGAAAAACAAACAACAATACAGTACTGGAATGGAGAAAGAAGTGAAAGTCAGACTGAGTCCACTAGCTTTCATTTTCACATATGCAAAGACTTACAGGGATGTTAACATCCAGGGCCAGGGATGTGGCGGAAATCACTGCCCACTTTATTGATCTTCTTCAGCATCAAAGCAGATTAAGTGGCTGGGGAATGCAGAGGCTGCAATAACAACAGACAAACATGCATTGAGAGAACCTAAGAGTCTGCTTGCCACTTACAGAAGGAAAATGGATTGTGCTTCTCATCTGTTTCCAAATCTCACATTAATGCAGCTTACCATGGAGTCTAAGACTTAATGGACCTCAGCTGGCAAGGCTGTCTGGTGCATGTATCTCAAGTTTTTATCCTCTGCAACAGAGGAGAAGATTAGGGTGTGGGGGAATGTTAAAGGGTAATGCATGCCAGTGGAGAATAGCATGTCCAGCAGAGATTGGGACACCTGATGAAATTCACAGGGGTCTATGTCAGAACCAACTTTTAAATAAGAGCTTCTTAGGTAAGGCAAAGGAATAAGCACAATATTTCTTTTGCATTTACTTGTTTAACTTTGGATAGCCAAAGCCATCTGCCTATAGATGACTGTATAATTTATCATACAAGCTGGGATATCTTAAAATGAAACTGGGACTATTAATAATCACACCTGAATAAACAAGAGTAAACTGGGATTGTGCTGGGCAAACAAGGACAGTCAAGCTATCTAAGTGAGACAAGCCCTCTGGATCCATTATTTTGTGTTGCAGATAGGAATCAGCATTCTCCACGCTACAGTTTGACAGATGGTCATAAAATGTATGTGGGATTCTTCAGGAGTCCTCTAATTGCAGTCAGGCTTGGGGAAGATTGTTTTACTTAAAATTACAATGTTGGAAATATTCTACATGTCATTTGCACTGTATTCACATGCCATTGTTTGGACTAAATATGGTCAGAGAGTGTAATGAGGATTTTGTGATGAGACCTCAGAGGCTAATGCCTTGAGGAAATGAAAGACTCTAACTTATGGGAATTTGCATAATACCTTTGGTACAACAAGTTTAGAGAGTTCACCAGAGAAAAGAAATTGATACTGAGGTTCTGGGAAGAAATTTAGAGATGGTCCTCAGGTAACAGATCAAACTTTGATTTATTTAAGCACTCTGCTTTCTTCACTCAGTCCATTCTCTTCACAGCACTATGATGCAGGTAGTATTTACCCAATTCCATTAAGCGAAAAAAATGACAACTAGAGAGATAAAAGTAATTAGCCTCCAATTAAAATAAATAAATTTAAATTAAAAAAAGAAAACATTTCATTCAGTTCACCTAGCTAGTAGTGAGTAAAGCATAATTCTTTTGACCTCAACCTACATGTTTGTTCCACTATGGCCATGCTGTATAGCCATTTACCAATAATTTATGTCATTTCTCATAATACAGAGGCAATCTGAGTATGGAAATGTCGGGAGATTCATGAAACTGAATCTCTAGCAGTATCTGGAATGATTTAAATGTGCTCTTGCAAAGCCATAATAGAAGTAGACACTGGATCCACATGGTCTGTTGAGTTTGGGGCAATATTTCTAAAGTTTTAATGTGGTTACAAATCACATGAGGATTGATAAGATGCAAATTCTGACTCTGTAGGTCTGGGGTAGGGCCTGGGATTTTTTCATTTGTAGCAGACTCCTAAGTAATACTGATATTTCTGGTGCATGGACCACACAGAATAACAATATTATATAATATGAATTGATATAGGTCATTCTTGAATCTCATTTCAAGAAAGTTTAATGATGCCAATGATAGAAAAACTCATTTGTGACCCTGCTTTGCTTTGCTTCTAAATGTGGACCCACTGATATTACAGAAAACCTCCAAAATATCTGAGTTTTTTTTTTTTTTTAATGTATCTGAAACATGACTGTTTATCATTCTTGGACTGTATTGAGTTGGCCAAAAACTTTGTTTGGGTTTTTCCATAAGATGCGGAAAAGCATGAATGAACTTTTCGGCCAATCTAATATTAGTTCTAGGTGGTTTAAGCAATGTACGGTGTTTAATATATTGCTCCTAAACAGATGCACCTTTTCATTTTTCTTGTATTAATTCTTATGTCAAAATATATGTTCTACTTTCTCTCATACTATTCAGTATCAGCACTTATGTGAAAGGCAGAGCTGACTACTATGTTCTCTGAATAGCCATGGTCAATATAAATACTAAAGAAGACAATCTATTGACACCGTTAACACTGTATCTATTAACAGTGCTGCTAAAGTGCTGCACTCACTATGCTAGCCAATTTGGAAAACTCAGCAGTGGCCACAGAACTGGAAAAGTTCAGTTTCATTACAATCTCAAAGAAAGGCAATGCCAAAAAATGCTCAAACTACCACATAGTTGCACTCATTTCACATGCGAGAAAAGTAATGTTAAAAATTCTTCAAGCTAGGTTTCAATGTGAATCAAGAACTTCTAGATGTTCAAGCTGGATTTAGAAAAAGCAGAGGAACCAGAGATCAAATTGCCAACATCCACTGGATCATAGGAAAAAAAAAAAAAAAAAAGAGAATTCCAGAAAAGCATCTATTTCTGCTTCATTGACTACACTAAAGCCTTTGACTGTGTGTATCCCAACAAACTGGAAAATTCTGAAAGAGATGGGAATACCAAACCACCTTACCTGCCTCCTGCAAAACCTGTACGCAGGTCAAGAAACAACAGTTAGAACCAAACATGAAACAATTGACTGGTTCCAAACTGGGAAAAAAAGTATGTGAAGGCTGTATATTGTTACCTTGCTTATTTAACCTACATGCAGAGTACATCAATGCAAAATGCTGGGCTGGATGAATCACAAGCTGGAATCAAGATTGCTGGGAGAAATATCAACAACCTCAGATATGCAGATAACACCACCCTTATAGCAGAAAGCAAAGAGGAACTAAAGAGCCTCTTGATGAGAGTAAAAGTAGACAGTGAAAAAGTTGGCTTAAAACTCAACATTCAGAAAATGAATATCATGGCATCTGGTCCCATCACTTCATGTCAAATAGATGTAAAAACAATGGAAACAGTGACAGACTTTATTTTCTTGAGTTCCAAAATCACTGTAGATGGTGACTGCAGCCATGAAATTAAAAGATGCTTACTCCTTGGAAAGAAAGTTATGGCCAACATAGATAGCATATTAAAAAGCAGAGACATCACTTTGTCAACAAAGGTCCATCTAGTCAAAGCTAAGGTTTTTCCAGTAGTCATGTATGGATGTGAGAGTTGGACCATAAAGAAAGCTGAGCACTGATGAATTGATGCTTTTGAACTGTGTTGGAGAAGACTCTTGAGAGTCCCTTGGACTGCAAGGAGCTCAAACCAGTCCATCCTAAAGGAAATCAATCCTGAGTATTCATTGGAAGGACTGATGCTGTGGCTAAGGCTCCAGCACTTTGGCTGCCTGGGGTGAAGAACTGACTCATTGGAAAAGACCCTGATGCTAGGAAAGATTGAAGGTGGGAAAAACAGAGGATGAGATGGTTGGATGGCATCACCAACTCAAGGGACATGAGTTTGAGCAAGACATGGATGATGGTGAAGGACAGGGAAGCCTGGCATGCTTCAGTCCATGGGGTTGCAAAAAACTGGACATGACTGAGCAACTGAACAACAACAACAACAGCAGCAGTCCATTGACACATTTGGATCACTGAAGTTATCCAAGAGAAATTGACATTGGTCTATTTGATTGAGAGGATGGCTAACTTATTTTCTGAATAACTCTCAACTATAATATACACTCAGAGGGGTGTTCTTTCTTTTTGAGATGACATTTACAACTGAATAGTGAAAGAATTAGAAAAATAAACTAGAGAGTATTCTGTCCTTTGATTTATTGAAGGCTCTTGGTGGCCTCGATAAGAGTGAATGAAGTCTCTTTTAAATGATTAAGCATGCTTACAGCTGGAGAAGGAACTGACAAGCTACTGAAATATTCTTGCTTATAAAATTCCATGGACAGAAGAGCCTGGTGGGCTGCAGTCCATGGGGTCACAAAGAGTCAGACACGACTGAGTCTGAGTGCATACTTAACACGATTCTTTAAGGAAAGTCTCCGAGGAAGATCACCAAGAAAAGGATAGAAATTTTAAATCAGGAGTAAAACAAATGGCATTTTGGAGAGTATAGAAAACAATGGAAGAATTTGGAGACATGAATTTTGTTTAGAGAGAGAAAAGAGATGGAATGAATATATAATTACTAGAAAGCCTCTTCCTTCTCTTCTTCTAATGATAATAAGAGCAATATCACCAAAACTCAGCCTCAGGGCAAGCAGTAAGGACATGATCTGACCTCCCACTTTCCCACGAATTCCTTCATTACTTTGAAAGGATCTTGAAAATGTCTTGAGTCATTCTGAAAGTCTTTCTAACTGTGGTCTGAACGACCAATATTAGGAACTACTTTTTAAAAACTTTAACCTCTTAAAGGAAACAAAGAATATTCTAATAAATTTACATTGCTTGTATCATTTATTGAATACTCCTTCTTTTGAAAGCATCATACTACTCAAAAGGCAACATTCAGAAACATAGCCGCCCTTGTCTGCAATGACTTTCCTATTATTCCAATAAATTCCATTGATGCTTTCTTTAAAATATTACCCCCTGCTCCCAAGATCTTGAAATATTTACTCACTGATAACACATGTGTTTTACTTGAGTGAGATGTGCTGGTTCCTCAAAGGCTTTTCAAAAATCAGTAATGTGCAAATTGATCCATGAAATCATGGGAAAATTCTGTTACTTTGAAATTTAAAGGTGTTTTCATCTATATTTCTGATGGATCTTCAATTGTCAAAAGGCTCTTCAATGGCTCCCTGTTAGTCATGTGTGGTAAAGGACATGTAAATAGCCACAAGGGCAAGTATAATAGAGAATCTAAAGGAAGTATTTTATTAAGTCAATCTTGGAGGTTTGTTCAAATTTTACTACATTATTTTGGGTTTGGATAACACTCTCCTTTATTTCAACTGAAAAAAAAATCAATAATTTCAGCCCACTACATCTTGAAAAATCCTTAAGGAAACAGTCTCAATAGAGAAGGGCTTTCTGAGTTCTTCCTCCCCCCTCCTACTATTCACTTTTCAGCTACTTTTCTAAAAGTGTCTTTGAAATTACATATCCTTTTGGTTAGTGCTAGAAGAAGAGGGCTTTCTGACTGTGAAGCCAGCTCCTCTTAGCAACAGATGACACACATACACACCCGGAATAGCTACAAGCTCTGTGTTCTCTTTGCTCTCTGTTTGTCTCTTGTGTGATCCATGACAATTTGCTTAGTTTTCCCTCACCTGCTTCCTAGCTACTAATTACCCAGAGACAGAATCTTTGTGTAACCCTGACTTACAGCTATTAGAATAGGTCATAATTGTACCCAGTATAATTGGCTTCAGTGGCAGAGCCCCATTAACCTGGCACAGCAGTTCTTCAAGCAACCTGTGATCTAGCTCATTAAATTTTATCTTCAGTAATAAGGGAAGTTATGACCTTTGTCGTTTCTGTCGTAATGTATTTATGCAGACATGTCACCTAGGATATCAAAACATACAGTGTCATTGAAATGCAGAGGCAGGCCAACCTTGTATACTCAGAGTTGCTGAAATTGAGTTCCAAATGGGATGCAGGTGAAGGACATGACCTACACTTAAAGAGGGGCCTGAGAGGTCTGGTGCCAGAAAAACTTTCTGCTGGGAGAATTACTCTCATGCCTAGCTACTCTCCCTTTCCAATCACACAGACACTTCCTGGCTTTGAAGATTCCTCAGTGCACATGTGTTGCCCCAGTGTAATGATAGGAAGAGCCGTGCCAGTAAATTTATCTGTTTTCTCAACAGAACCTAGTATGGCCCTTAGACAGTTGCCTAAGAAGAACTGTGGATTGAAAAATGGACTGGGTTCTCATCTCAGGTTGGGTCTGAATCTGCCAGGTAAATCTGAGCAAGGTGTTTATACACTGTGGGCCCCGTTTACCCACTGATAGAATCAGATTATTAGCTTCACTGCTATCTAAAATCTTTTTGGGCTTCCCTGGTGGCTCATATGGCAAAGAATCTGCCTTCAATACAGGAAATTTAGGAGTGATCCCTAGAATGGGAAGATCCCCTGGAGGAGGGAATGGCTACCCACCCCAGTATTTTGATGGAGAATTCTATGGACAGAGGAGCCCTGCGGGCCACCATCCATGGGGTCCCAAAGAGTCAGACAGACTGAGTTACTAACAATTTCACTTTTTTTTCAAGATATTTTTAAAGTTAAGATTTCAAAACATTCAAATAGGTGTCATGATTTATTTTTTTTAATATCTGAAGAAAATTAAATTGCCTCTAATCAATTCTCCTTTTCATTCAGAGACAGGACTAATTAATATATGGCTACCTTACCAGATGTATGTCCAACAAAGGCAACACAAGAAAATTTTAAGAAAAACAACAATAAGCTTTCTCTGTTGAACACTTTATTATATATACATATTTATTTTTTATTTTTTTTCCCTTTACAATATTGTATTGGTTCTGCCACACATCAACATGAATCCTCCACAGGTGTACACGTGTTCCCCATCCTGAACCCCCTCCCACCTTCCTCCTCGTACCATCCCTCCGAGTCATCCCAGTGCANGTATTGGTTCTGCCACACATCAACATGAATCCTCCACAGGTGTACACGTGTTCCCCATCCTGAACCCCCTCCCACCTTCCTCCTCGTACCATCCCTCCGAGTCATCCCAGTGCATCAGCCCCAAGTGTCCTGTATCAAACCTGGACTGGCAATTTGTTTCTCATATGATAATATACATGTTTCAGTGTTGATCACTTTAAAATATGCCAAAACATCAGAAAATTCTTCACTAGACAACTTAATTTCATGTGTGTGGTGGTTAGCTTTCTGTGTCAACTTGGCTAGCCAAAATACCCAGTTATTCAAACACTAATCTAGATGTTACTGTGAAGGCATTTTACAGACGTGCTTAACATCTACAATCAATTTCAAATAAACGAGATTATCCTTGATTGTGTGGGCCTCATCAAGTCAATTTAAAAGCCTTAAGAGCAAAACTGAGGTTTCCTGAGGAAGAAGAAACTCTGTTTGTGAACAATGTCTCAGCTCCAATCCAAGAGTTTCTAGCCCATTTGCCTGTCCTATACATTTCTGACTTGCATAACCAGTTGCCACAGATGCACAAAAGCCAGTTACTTGAGATGTCTATGTGTATGTGTCAATTCAGTTCAGTTCAGTCACTTAGTCATGTCTGACTCTTTGCGACCCCATGGATTGCAGCATACCAGGCCTCCCTGTCCATCACCAACTCCTGGAACTTACCCAAACTCACATTCATTGAGTTGGTGATGCCATCCAACCATCTCATCCTCTGTCATCCCCTTCTCCTCTCACATTCAATCTTTCCAAGCATCATGGTCTTTTCAAATGAGAAGTGTGTATGTGTACACACACTGTTGTGGTTTGAATTGTATCCCCTCAAGATATATTGTGTGCTTAGTCGCTCAGTGGTGTCTGACTTTGTGACCTTATGGACCATAGCCCAGGCTCTTCTGTCCCTGGAATTCACCAGCAAGAATGTTGTAGTGGGTTGCCATTTCCTCCTCCAGGGGATCTCCACAACTCAGGTGACAAACTACATATCTTGCATCTCCTGACTGGCAGGTGGATTCTTTACCATGAGCACCACCTGGGAAACCAAAATCTATGCTGAGGTAGGTTGTAACCTCCAATCCTAGAATCTGTGAATGTGCAGTTATTTGGAAATGGAATCTATTCTGATTTAAACAAATTAAGATGAGGTGATATTGGATTCATCAGTTCAGTTCAGTTCAGTTCAGTTGCTCAGTCGTGTCCGACTCTTTGCGACCCCATGAATCGCAGCACACCAGGCCTCCCTGTCCATCACCAATTCCCGGAGTTCACTCAGACTCATGTCCATTGAGTCAGTGATGCCATCTAGCCATCTCATCCTCTATCGTCCCTTTCTCCT
This sequence comes from Oreotragus oreotragus, assembly GCA_006410675.1. Lineage (NCBI taxonomy): Eukaryota > Metazoa > Chordata > Mammalia > Artiodactyla > Bovidae > Oreotragus > Oreotragus oreotragus. The sequence continues at coordinate 651,332 of SJYX01017251.1, forward strand.
CCTGCCCCCAATCCCTCCCAGCATCAGAGTCTTTTCCAATGAGTCAACTCTTCACATGAGGTGGCCAAAGTACTGGAGTTTCAGCTTCAGCATCATTCCCTCCAAAGAAATCCCAGGGCTGATCTCCTTCAGAATGGACTGGTTGGATCTCCTTGCAGTCCAAGGGACTCTCAGGAGTCTTCTCCAACCCCACAGTTCGAATGCATCAATTTTTCGGTGCTCAGCCTTTTTCATAGTCCAACTCTCACATCCACACATGACCACTGGAAAAACTATTATCTTGACTAGATGGACCTTAGTCGGCAAAGCAATATCTCTGCTTTTGAATATGCTATCTAGGTTGGTCATAACTTTTCTTCCAAGGAATAAGTGTCTTTTAATTTCATGGCTGCGGTCACCATCTGTAGTGATTTTGGAGCCCCCAAAAATAAAGTCTGACACTGTTTCCACTGTTTCCCCATC
>SJYX01017251.1:661664-680346 GCA_006410675.1 Oreotragus oreotragus
AAAGGATTTTCATTTGTTGGGCTGATGTTTGCTGCTAAATCTCCATATTCTCTGCCCTTATAATGAATATAACTAGCATATAGGAGAAATAAGTATTAACCTTTAAGCATATAGGAAAAATAAGAATTAACCTTTAAGATTAATCATGTTAACCTTGGGTTAAATAAATTCCTTTCTTGATTGTAACTCACTACACCCTCACCCTATAGGAATGCAACTTTATTTGGAGGGTGGTGCCTTGTTTAAGAAATAACACCCTTGGAAAATTAAGTTTTTTGGTTATCAGAAAGAAAGGGTCATAAATGTCAGTGAGCCTTATGGCCAGAAGATGATGTAAAAACCCCTAAGACCTTTTTTTAATACATTTATGTGAAGCACCTGATTTTGATAAAGGTCAGAACTGCTGACCCTCACGTGACTCTGTAGTCATCCCTATATGTAACAAAAGGTATATAAGAAAACCTGAAAAATAAAGAAATGGGTTCAGTTCCTGGAAAGACTGACTCCCCCATGTCGTTCTTTCTTGCTCCCCGTTTTTCTGGCTGAATTCCCATCTGAAGCATGGATGCTATTCCACATAAACCAAGTTATTCAGCCTCTTTTTCTCCACTAATTTTCCTACTACACTATCCGTTTCTAATCTCTTTCTATATCTGTAATTAAATATGTATTTCTCCAAGGACGCCAACTCCATCCCCACCTTCGAATCACCCTGGATCCACCGTGGCTGGACCACGGCATTTTATCTCATTCTTTTTCTTTGCCAACTTTATCCAATTAGTCAGAAAATCTCATTGATTTTTCCATTGCAACCTTCCCTTTCCTCTCATTTCCAATGGCCTCAGATTCCTTTGATAATTTCCATACTGGTAAATTTTGCCTTTTCTTCTTTCTGTTAGTCCTATAAATTGGGCTCAAATCATTTTTTTTCTAAATTTTCACTTTTTTCCTATTCCTCCTTTGCTATAAATCTCTCAGTGGCACATAATAATAGGGGCAAATCTTCCCTGGTGGCTTAGATGGTAAAGAGTCTGCCTACAGTGTGGAAGACCCTGGTTTGATTCCTGGGTCAGGAAGATCCCCTAGAGAAGGAAATGGCAACCCACTCCAGTATCCTTGCCTGGAAAATCCCATGGACAGAAGAGCCTGGCAGCTACAGTCCATGAGGTTGCAAAGAGCCAAACATGACTGAGCAACTTCACTCACTCACACTCCTTNGGAAGATCCCCTAGAGAAGGAAATGGCAACCCACTCCAGTATCCTTGCCTGGAAAATCCCATGGACAGAAGAGCCTGGCAGCTACAGTCCATGAGGTTGCAAAGAGCCAAACATGACTGAGCAACTTCACTCACTCACACTCCTTATCCTGATGAAACATCCTTCACAATCCCACCGTTAGGTCCCACATATCTCCTAAAAATAAGCTATAGATCTACTCAAACTGTGACACTTCCTATTTTCCTGATATATTTATTTTCATATATTTCCATACTTGAATATTCTTTCTTATCCTCTCCTCTAGCTATACAGTTATTTTAGGAGCCAACACCAGTTTTCCCTTTGTGCTGGAAATATGTATCTGATTTTTGACACTGTAACTTTAGTATTTATTACTTAAGTTTCTATAAATCCTTGTATCTCTCTCTCCAACCAGATCATTAGCTTCCTAAGGGTTGCCTTATACATCTGTGCCTTCTCAACAGCACCTAGTATGCTAGACATTGTGTAAATATTTGTTGATTTGATTCAGAAATCAACCCTGAATATTCATTGGAAGAACTGATGCTGAAGCTAAAACTCCAAAACTTGGACTCATTGGAAAAGACCCTAATGCTGGGAAAGATTGAAGGCACAAGAGACGGGGAAGACAGAGGAGGAGATGATTGGATGGCATCACTGACTCAATGGATATGAGTTTGTGCAAGCTCCAGGAGATGGTGAAGGACAGGGAAGCCTGGTGTGCTGCAGTCCATGGGGTCCCAAAGAGTCGGACATGACTGAGTGACACAACAGCACAATTACTTCCCTACTCCATTATATCTATGTGGAACTGCTCACACATTAAGAAATAAAACAAATGAAAAAAGTTATATTGCTCAAAAAAAGTTGTTTTTTCCCTAACGTTTGTATCAAAATGGATCTTACTGGCTTACTCTTTTAACATCCACAGTAGCATATGTTCAAACCAGCAGTTGGAATCTATCAAGAGGACAGGAACTGCCACAAACTGCTATTCCATAAGTATAAAATGCTATCACCACCATTGTACTAACACCAGGGAAGTTTAAATTGCAGAGTTAAAATGGGCCTCCTAGTCTAAGTTGTGCCTCTACATGAACAATAATGGGCCAGCAAAACTCATAAAATCTGAGTAATTGCTTCTGCTGAGGTGTCTCTTGGAGAGAATAAAAATAATAGTGACCACCATTTACTGCACTCGTCCTTTATGCCAGGTATTGTACTAAGTGATTGACATGAATTATTTCATTTAATCCTCACTACCATCTTATAAGATATAGACCATTATCTTCTTGTTTTACAAATGATGAAACTGAGACTTAAAATAAATTGCACAAAGTCACACAACTAAGAAATTACTAAGCTGAGGCTTAAATGGAAGCAGAATGGTATCCAAGTTAACTCTATTTACTAACCTGAGCTAGTTCTCTTGTTTTCTTGCTTCATATGGAACATGACTCAATACTCTAGAGATTTATTTTAATTACATACCCTACTGCTTCAGAAAAGGGGATGGGATAAGTATTTTATTTCAAATTACTGGCATTTCTAAAAGTCTGGGATAATTTTGATAAACTCAATTTTATCTTGTTACCAAAAAAGGCTTATCTGAGTAAGATACAACCTAAAAATTTCATTAGTTATAACAACCCTCTAGTGGAGTTAGGAAATCTCAGGAACATGAACTGAAACCATTCTGAACATCTTGGCATGGATGGCCAATGTTGTCTGTGCTCTTCCAGTATCTTTTAAATGTGTGCTTCTATTTGTTTAGCTGATTACCACATCAGTATATTTTCTTATGCTAGAGACTATTCATGTGTCAATCATGAAACAGTTGATCCCATCCCTCAGAAAGCTAATGGAGACTTTTTAAACAATTACAAACTAGCAATTCTATCTCATAGATAATGTTAGGTCTATACCTAGTCAGCATGTTTAAAAGCAGAGACATTACTTTGGCAACAAAGGTCCATATGGTCAAAGCTAAAGTTTTTCCTGTAATCATGTACAGATGTGAGAGTTGGATCATAAAGAAGGCTGAGCATCAAAGAATTGATGCTTTTGAACTGTGGCCTTGGAGAAGACTCTTGAGAGTCCCTTGGACTGCAAGAAGATCAAACCAGTCAATCCTAAAGGATATCAAGCCTGAATATTCATTGGAAGGACTAATGCTTAACCTGAAACTCCAATACTCTGACCACCTGATGCAAAGAGTCAAATCATTAGAAAAGACCCTGATGGTGGGAAGTATTGAAGACAGTAGGAGACAGGGATGACAGAGGACAAGATGTTTGCGTGGCATCATCGACTCAATGGACATGAGGTTGAGCAAACTCTGGGAGATGGTGAGGGACAGAAAAACCTGGTGTGCTGCAGTCCATGGGGTTGCAAATAGTTGGACACAACTCAACAACTGAAAAACAACTGCAAATGTCTGTGCAGCACAAAGCTCTCATGTCCTTTGGATTTAAACAGATCATTTTGGAATGCATGTCATGTCAGAAAATGATATCATACACTGAAATAAATGTGGACATAGATTCCATGATATGGAAATTGGGTAAGATATAATTAATAGAATAAATGCATGGTATAAAAATATGGAGATTTCTATCAGATAATAAATGTCATAAGCTAAATATGATTCATAAGCTCTGTGAGTATTGGGGCCATGTCTAAATCATCTTTATATTCTATACAGGACTTGATATTAAATGATTATTTGTTGAGTTAATGTGCTTGCCCTTAGGAATTATTCTACATCTGCTAAGTGGATATATAGTTTATAACAAGGCAAGAGGCACATCTTCAATGAATGTGGATAGAATTGGGTTCTCTGAATACTTATCTTCTACAGGCTCCATATGAGATATACATAAAGGACTCTTTGAACAAATGTGCTTATTTGCAATGTAAAACCCATTCCATTTTGCTTTCTGTGTTTAACTGAAGTGTACATAATGCAAATAAACATCATTCACTATCTCAAGACCAATGTCACACAACCAGGGAAAATGTTCTAATGTAGTCAGTGTTGAAAGTGCCACATGCTTTCACAGAATGCACTTTAACATTATCAGTTCAGTCACTCAGTCATGTCCACCTCTTTGTGACCCCATGGATTGCAGCATGCCAGGCTTCCCTGTCCATTACCAACTTCCAGAGCTTGCTCAAACTCATGTCTATCAAGTGGGTGATATCATCCAACCATCTCATTCTCTGTTGAACCCTTTGCCTCCTGCCTTAAATCTTTCCCAGCATCAGGGTCTTTTCCAATGAGTCCATTCTTTGCATCAGGTGGCCAAATTATTGGAGTTTCAGCTTCAGCATCAGTCTTTCCAATGAATATTCAGGACTAATTTCCTTAAGGATTGATTGTTTTGATCTTCTTGAAGTCCAAGGGACTCTCAAGAGTCTTCTCCAACACCACAGTTCAAAAGCATCAATTCTTCAGCACCCAAAAATTAACTCAAAGTGGATTAAATACTCAGATTGAGACCTAAAACTGTAAAACTCCTAGAAGAAAACATAGGGGAGAAAGCTCATTGATNTTGAAGTCCAAGGGACTCTCAAGAGTCTTCTCCAACACCACAGTTCAAAAGCATCAATTCTTCAGCACCCAAAAATTAACTCAAAGTGGATTAAATACTCAGATTGAGACCTAAAACTGTAAAACTCCTAGAAGAAAACATAGGGGAGAAAGCTCATTGATATTGATCTCGGTAAGCTTTTCTGACAGAAGCACAAGCAACAAAAGCAAAAATCAATAAGTGGGACTTCATCAAACTAATAGGAAATTATTAACAAAATGAGAAGGCAATTACAGAATGGGAGAAAATATTTGCAAATTATCTATGATAAGGGTTTAGTATCCACAATATAGGAAGATTCATCTGGTACAATAAACAATCACAATTTGATTTTTAAAAAAATGAGCAGAGGAACTGAGTAGACATTTCTCCAAAGAAGACATACAAATGAAAAATAGGTACATGAAAATATGTTCAACATTTTTAATCATAAAGGAAATGCAAGTTGAATCTATGCTTTATACCTGTCAGAAGGGCTATCATTAAGAAAACAAGAGATAAGTGTCGGCAAGGATGTAAAGAAAAAGAACACTTATGTACTGTTGGTGGGGATATTAATTGGTATAGGCACTATGGAAAATTTGTACTTTTTTCATCTCTGATGAAGTTTTTCTTCATATTTCATGTATATACTTAACTTTTAGAACATATGGAACACAGTCGCAACTGTTTTAATGTCCTTGTCTGCTATTTCTAACCTGGGTGTCAGTTATGTGTTGATTTTGAATGACTGATTATTCTTAATGTAAGCCATGTTTTCCTGCCTGGTAACCTGTGATTGGATGCCAGTCATGGTGGATTTTACTTTCTTGCATGAATATTTTTATATTCTGAAATATTTGTTTCTGGGAAATGGTTTGATCCATCAACTTTTCTAACTTTCTAGGCAGGACTTGAGCAGGATTTTGTCTAGGGCTCATTTTTTCCTCACTACCTAGGGCAAGTCTTTGAGTACTTAGTGCCTTGTGAATCATGACTGTTTCCCAGGCTGACTGGAGGGTACTGAGCTATTCCTGATCCTGAGCACTGAAAAGAGTGAAAATGAGCATTAGCACCATTAATCCTTTCAATATGGGTCTTTCCCTGCCCTTGGGGAATTCCTTCACATGAACATGTGATGAGTATTCTGTGGTGTACTCTGCAAGTATTACCTTTCTCTTTCTATGCAGCTCTCTCCTCTCCAAGACTCTGTCCTCTGGACTGTAGCTGTCTTGGTCTAATAAAATGAAAGTGAGACTCGCTTAGTCCTGTCTGACTCTTTGCAACCCCATTCACTATAGAGTCCATGGATTTCTCCAGGGCAGAATACTGTAGTGGCTAGCCATTTCCTTCTCCAGGGGATCTTCCCAACCCAGGGATCGAACCCAGCTCTCCCTCATTGCAGGCAGATTCTTTATCAAATGAGCTATCAGGGAAGCCCTTGTCTTAGTCTACTTGCACTCAGTTCTAGCTCCTCGACTCAGAGGTTTTTCTAGGTTCTGCCTCTATTTCCTCTCCCTACACTGTGGCCTGAAATATTTCTCAAGGTATTAAGCTGGAGTGATCATACCACTTAACCAATTGTTTCCTGTATCTCATGGATCATTGTCTTTCATTGGTTATAGTCATCCACTTGAAAAGCATCATTTTGTATAATTTTGAGGTTTTTCATTTGCTGTTTCAAGTGGCAAGGTAAATCCAGCCTCTGTTACTCTATCTTGGCCAGAAGTACTGTCATGTATTTTTTTAATTTTTATTTATTTACTTTAGGCTGAACTGTGGTGTTGGAGAAGACTCTTAAGAATCCCTTGGACAGCAAGGGGATCCAACCAGTCCATCCTAAAGGAAATCAGTACTGAATATTCATTGGAAGGACTGATGCTGAAGCTGAAATTCCAATACTTTGGCCACCTGATGCAAAGAACAGACTCACTGGAAAAGACCCTGATTCTGGGAAAGATTGAAGGTGGGAGGAGAAGGGGATGACAGAGGATGAGATAGTTGGATGGCATCACTGACTCAATGGACATGGGTTTGAGTAAACTCTGAGAGTTGATGATGGACAGGGAGGTCTGGTGTGCTGCAGTCCATGGGGTCACAAAGAGTCAGACACGACTGAGCGACTGAACTGAACTGAACTGAACTGAATTGAACTGGGTCTTCATTGCTGTGTGGGCTTTTCTGTAGTTGCTGGGAATGGGGGGNTTTGGCCACCTGATGTGAAGAGCCAACTCATTGAAAAAGACCCTGATGCTGGGAAAGATTGAAGGCAAAAGGAGACGAGGGCAGCAGAGGATGAGATGGTTAGACAGCATCACTGACTCAATGGACATGAATTTGAGCAAACTATAGGAGATAGCAAAGGACAGGGAAGCCTGGCATGCTGCAGTCTCTCGGGTCACAAAGACTTGGACACATCTTAGTGACTGAACAACAACCAGATGGATAGCCACATAGTAAATAAACCAAGCTTTCTGAGGCGTCAAACAGAAGAGAATATAGCAGTGATCGATGAGATGGAAAAGCATATGATAGAATAAGATAGAACATTTTACTATTACACAGATTTGTATTCCAAGTATGAAAGAGAAGCAATGAAATTATTGCAGCTCTAAAAGTGGAAAATGGTAGTTATTCTGCTGGAGGTCGAGCATACCATTTTATGAGAGCAGCAATTTTACAATCAGTGGAATGGAGTGCGTATGGTAGAATTATTTCCCCCATAGTAGCAATTTGGATGATTACTGTCCTTAATACATTGGTTTACATTTACCTTTTCTAGTTCAATTTTTAGGTTCAACATAATAAAGTAATATTAGTAAAATAGTAAGGAAGGAGGAGGAAAATAAGTGTTTAACTGTAAATAGCAGAGCATCTGTGTGATTCATTTCTAAATTCCTTGTAATCAGGGAAAATAATTACAGTATTATGTTCTAAAAATGGCACAAGGATGATTATTAAGCAGATANAACTGTAAAACTCCTAGAAGAAAACATAGGGGAGAAAGCTCATTGATATTGATCTCGGTAAGCTTTTCTGACAGAAGCACAAGCAACAAAAGCAAAAATCAATAAGTGGGACTTCATCAAACTAATAGGAAATTATTAACAAAATGAGAAGGCAATTACAGAATGGGAGAAAATATTTGCAAATTATCTATGATAAGGGTTTAGTATCCACAATATAGGAAGATTCATCTGGTACAATAAACAATCACAATTTGATTTTTAAAAAAATGAGCAGAGGAACTGAGTAGACATTTCTCCAAAGAAGACATACAAATGAAAAATAGGTACATGAAAATATGTTCAACATTTTTAATCATAAAGGAAATGCAAGTTGAATCTATGCTTTATACCTGTCAGAAGGGCTATCATTAAGAAAACAAGAGATAAGTGTCGGCAAGGATGTAAAGAAAAAGAACACTTATGTACTGTTGGTGGGGATATTAATTGGTATAGGCACTATGGAAAATTTGTACTTTTTTCATCTCTGATGAAGTTTTTCTTCATATTTCATGTATATACTTAACTTTTAGAACATATGGAACACAGTCGCAACTGTTTTAATGTCCTTGTCTGCTATTTCTAACCTGGGTGTCAGTTATGTGTTGATTTTGAATGACTGATTATTCTTAATGTAAGCCATGTTTTCCTGCCTGGTAACCTGTGATTGGATGCCAGTCATGGTGGATTTTACTTTCTTGCATGAATATTTTTATATTCTGAAATATTTGTTTCTGGGAAATGGTTTGATCCATCAACTTTTCTAACTTTCTAGGCAGGACTTGAGCAGGATTTTGTCTAGGGCTCATTTTTTCCTCACTACCTAGGGCAAGTCTTTGAGTACTTAGTGCCTTGTGAATCATGACTGTTTCCCAGGCTGACTGGAGGGTACTGAGCTATTCCTGATCCTGAGCACTGAAAAGAGTGAAAATGAGCATTAGCACCATTAATCCTTTCAATATGGGTCTTTCCCTGCCCTTGGGGAATTCCTTCACATGAACATGTGATGAGTATTCTGTGGTGTACTCTGCAAGTATTACCTTTCTCTTTCTATGCAGCTCTCTCCTCTCCAAGACTCTGTCCTCTGGACTGTAGCTGTCTTGGTCTAATAAAATGAAAGTGAGACTCGCTTAGTCCTGTCTGACTCTTTGCAACCCCATTCACTATAGAGTCCATGGATTTCTCCAGGGCAGAATACTGTAGTGGCTAGCCATTTCCTTCTCCAGGGGATCTTCCCAACCCAGGGATCGAACCCAGCTCTCCCTCATTGCAGGCAGATTCTTTATCAAATGAGCTATCAGGGAAGCCCTTGTCTTAGTCTACTTGCACTCAGTTCTAGCTCCTCGACTCAGAGGTTTTTCTAGGTTCTGCCTCTATTTCCTCTCCCTACACTGTGGCCTGAAATATTTCTCAAGGTATTAAGCTGGAGTGATCATACCACTTAACCAATTGTTTCCTGTATCTCATGGATCATTGTCTTTCATTGGTTATAGTCATCCACTTGAAAAGCATCATTTTGTATAATTTTGAGGTTTTTCATTTGCTGTTTCAAGTGGCAAGGTAAATCCAGCCTCTGTTACTCTATCTTGGCCAGAAGTACTGTCATGTATTTTTTTAATTTTTATTTATTTACTTTAGGCTGAACTGTGGTGTTGGAGAAGACTCTTAAGAATCCCTTGGACAGCAAGGGGATCCAACCAGTCCATCCTAAAGGAAATCAGTACTGAATATTCATTGGAAGGACTGATGCTGAAGCTGAAATTCCAATACTTTGGCCACCTGATGCAAAGAACAGACTCACTGGAAAAGACCCTGATTCTGGGAAAGATTGAAGGTGGGAGGAGAAGGGGATGACAGAGGATGAGATAGTTGGATGGCATCACTGACTCAATGGACATGGGTTTGAGTAAACTCTGAGAGTTGATGATGGACAGGGAGGTCTGGTGTGCTGCAGTCCATGGGGTCACAAAGAGTCAGACACGACTGAGCGACTGAACTGAACTGAACTGAACTGAATTGAACTGGGTCTTCATTGCTGTGTGGGCTTTTCTGTAGTTGCTGGGAATGGGGGGCTACTCTCTAGTTATGGTGGATGTGTGGGCTTAACATTGCAGTGGCTTCTATTGTTGTGGAACACAGGCTTTAGGGCATGTGAGCTTCAGTTGTTGCAATGCCTGGGCTCAGTAGCTGCAGTTCCTAGGGTCTAGAGCACAGTCTCAATAGCTCTGGTGCACAGGCTTAGTTGCTCTGTGGTATGTGGGATCCTCCTGGAGCAGGGATTGAACCCATGTCTCCTGCATTGGCAGGTGGACTCTTCACCACTGAGCCACCAGGGAAGCCCTTTTTTTTTTTTTTAACAGATATAGTGCTATGTAGATTTTTTATTTCTACTTTATTAGTTTTGGCAAGTGGTATTCTGAAAGGAATATTGTCCATTTAAGTTACTGAATTTAGTGGCATGAAGTTGTTTATGTTTCCTTATTTTCATTTTAACATCTTTTTGATCTAAAATAATTTCCCCTCTTTCATTCTTAATATTGGTTTTTGTTTTCCCTCTTTTATTCTGGATTAATATTGCTAGATATTTATCAATTTTTAGTCAACTTTTTCAAGATCAATTTTTTTTTATTTCTTGACTCCCTCTATTTTTTGTCTAGCACTGATTTTTCACTCTTAACTTTGCATTTCTTCCCTTCTACTAACTTTAGGATCAATTTTCTCTTTTTCTAGTTCTTCATGGTGGAAACTCAGATCACTAAAATGGGAACTTTTCTTCCTTTTTATAGTATATTAATTTAAAGATATGTTTTCCTCTAATTATTGCTTTGGCTGTATCCTACAAATTGTGATGTGTAGGGATTTTATTATTGCTCAGTTCCAAATATGTTATAATTTTTCTTGTGATTTCTTCCTTGATGTATGGGTTATTCAGAAAAATATTGGTGTATTTCCAAATGTTTAGGCACTAAAAATACCTTAATGATTTCTAATTTAATTCAATTTTGATCAGAGAACACATTTTGGATGATCTCAATTCTTTTAAATATATTGGAACTGATTTTATGGTACAGAATGTATGTTGCAGTTTTGGATATATATTGTTCAATGAATATCAAATATGTCATATTGGCTGCTCAAATCTTTGATTAAAAAACTAAATCTTTTTTTTTCTCTATGTATTTGATCAGTTACTAACAAAGGAGTTTAAATATCCAACATGATTATTGATTTGTTTAGTTCTTTCTTCATCATCTCTTTTTCACAAACTGTGTAACAAATTGTATATTACTCTCCCAGGTATGCTAATCTCCAACTCACTCCTTCTGAGCCTTGTCCCACAGCAGTGTGTTTCTCAACATTAATGAGTTTAAGTTTCCTTCTTTTCCTTACTGACATAGAGTGTTCCATACTATACTCTACTTTACAACATAAAGAATTCAGTAGACTTCCCAGCAGTCCCACTGTTGGGCATACATACCTAGGAAACCAGAACTGAAAGAGACACATGTACCCTAATGTTCACTGCAGCACTGTTTACAAATGCTAGGACATGGAAGCAACCTAGATGTCTATCAGCAGATGAATGGATAAAACAGTTGTGGTACATATGCACAATGGAATATTACTCAGCAATGAAAAAGAACACATTTGAGTCAGTTTTAATGAGGTGGATGAAACTGGGGCCTCTAATATAGAGTGAAGTAAGCCAGAAAGAGAAACACCAATACAGTATGTTAACGCATATATGCGGAATTTAGAAAGATGGTAACAATGACCCTATATGCAAGACAGCAAAAGAGACAGAGATGTAAAGTATAGACTTTTGGACTATGTGGGAGAAGGCGAGGGTGGGATGATGTGAAAGAATAGCATTGAAACATGTATATTACCATATGTAAAATAGATGACCAGTGCAAGTTCAAAGCATGAAGCAGGCACTCAAAGCTGGTCCTCTGGGACAACCCAGAGGGACAGGATGGTGAGGGTGGTGGGAGGAGGGTTCAGGATGGTGGAACACATGTACACCTGTAGCTGATTTATGTGAATGTATGGCAAAAACTGCCACAATATTGTAAAGTAATTAGCCTCCAATTAAAATAAATAAATTATTATTTTAGAAAAAAAGACTTCAGTAAACTTCAAAACTGAAAATTTCCTCCTTTGGATAAAGTATTTTCTTATTTCTTTAAACCTGAAACAGCTTATAGCCTCTTACTGAGTATGTGCAGCAGGTGAAGATGTGTTTAACCCACTTGGTTCCTGTTCAACTGTTTGGCTGGGCCAGTGGTTTCAGGTTGTGGCCAAAAAACTGAATGGACTAAATGGTCCCCTCCACATTATGCTCATATGCCTCAACTCACAGACCCAGAGTATACCCAGAATATATTAGAATTCTGTTTTAAATTGTATGTAAATCTTCCTTTGGGATAACAGATATTTCTAGGGACTTCTGCTCTTGGAAGATGAATTTGTATGTGGTGATAAATGACTAGCACTGTGACTGTAAACAGATAAAAAAAAAAAAGCACAGCCTCCATTTAGCATATCCAAGCTTCCATAGTGCAAGTTCAAATGAGCAAATCTTCTAAAGAGGTAACTTTTCTCTAAAGTGAGAGTGCATGAGTAGGGAGAGGCCTTAGCAAGTGTCCATGTATATTCGATGGCATTTATACAGATCACATTAGAAGGTTTGTCTTAATAGTTGCCTTTTCATTTTCTTCCATACAATTGAAGGGTAAGTAAGCATATTTTTGTCACAGGGAAGAATAATGGCCTTTAACAATAGTTTTTGATTAGTACTAAGGCTAATCTTTTTTCTGAGGTGCACAATTTTCAAGGACATTGTGACTATTGTATTGTTCTGAAGTACTCAATAGGGAATTTGGGACCCTAGAAAGCTTTCTTTGCATGAAATCAAGTCTCCTGGAAAGATATAGTCAACTGGTAGTGAAATGGAGGCTGAGGTCTTCTGCCAATGTTATATTCTTCCTTCATTACCACTTTATAATGGAATGCAAGAACAGTGCTTTACAGTCTATGCTGAGAACAGCATGTATTGACCTTTTGTCAGTACTTCAGTCTCATGTTCTGTTTACTGTTGAGGTATAGTATAGCTATTGACAAGCAAAAGGAACTGCCAAAGATAGAGCATATATTATTAAAGCAGTTCATTTTCTCATCAACAGTTTATGTCTTGCTTTGGATAATTAGTGAGGTCTTGGAAGGAATTAGTATAGTATCTGGGAATGTGTGTGCCAAGAGAATATCCATACATTGAATTAGAAAAGAAATGTACTCATTTATGAGGGGACTGAGCAATGTGAATGGCATGCACATAGAAACTGAACTCTGAGATCATTCACATACAATTGTCCCATTTATTGCTCTTAGTCTATAAGGCTGACCTAGGGTCATTATGTTTCTAATGTTAAACCACTGCCTATAGCAGACGCTACTCTTTTATTACTTATCATTGCCCTGCATAAACTGAAAAAAAAAAAAAGATTCTATTTCTATTCAGCAGCCTTGGGATGTGTCGATCAGAGGAAATAACTGATCAAATGAATATTATATTTACATGGCCAAAATCTGTACAGGAGGAGATGGAACTCAAGGACTAAACCAGATATGCTGTTTCTAGATGGTCCCAAGCACCTAGATATTCCTATGGGATTTAAGCAGCCCCGTGTTCTATCCCTGGTATGTGCTGTATAAAATTATGTTTCTACTTAATTCCATCTTCACTGTGTATGGATTCATTTCCAGGTGGTTTAGGAGAACACATTCATATTTTATAGAGACATGTGGCATTCTGTGGTTATGGTATATTCCAAAGTTCAGAGATTTCTTTCTAAAATGATTATTTTGATTTCATTTTCTATAATCATGACTCCAGCAGAGAACAATCTTTCACCTGTGGTTGGTCAAATGAATCCACTTTAATGGAGAGATTTCTTAGAGATGAAAAGCAAGGTTATGAGAACCAACGATGTAGATTGAGACACCCAGAGACTAGCAATAGCAGGAAGCCATTACCATCTTTAGGGCTGAAAGGTCAAAGGCAGGGGAGCTCCTAGAGCTCCCCCAGTAGCTGTCATTGTGAAGGAAGGCGGCTGCTGCCAGTGAAGCAGTGCAGAAGCCAAGAAGAGGTTGTGAAGAAACATGACTCTCACCTTTCTCACCTCCCATCCCCCAGTGTCCTATTGGTGCCTCCAATGGACTAAAACCAGTCCCAAAGCGGCAACAAAGGAGCAAGTTTCCATACCCAGTACATAGCACAAGCGGAAAAAGGTGTAAGGTAGATTAGGGGACTAATTAGCATCCAATGAGAGGTCACTGTTTTTACGTAGAAGCATGAGGCAGAAATCAAAGCACTTGAGACTATCCCACGCTGCCATCACGTTATGGCCAGACAATTCCAACTCTATCCTAACTAGGCTCCTACATGCACACTTGCCTCCATCCGATCAAAAGACAGCTGATACCAGAAAAATCAGTTCAAAACAAATCTGTCGCACCCTGTCCTCTGCTGCCCACTCACCTCTCAGCATTTAACCCTTCAATGGATTCACTTCTTTTAGGACAGAAACTGAAATTTTCCCAGGGCTGGTGTATCTGGGAGTTATGCAAAGGTTTCCATGAAGAAGTGACTTTTGAGATGAGATCGAAGAGATGCAGAAACATTAACTAAAACAGTGGGGAAAGCAGGAAAAACATTCCTGGAAGATAAAACAATGTTTCAAAGGTTCTGACTTAGGCAGAAAGCAAAGAGAGTAACGCTGGAATGAGCTGAACAAGGGAGAGAATGGAGCAAGATGTGATTAAAGTATGAGATTGGGACCAGATTATATGGAGCACTGCAGATCCTAACTCAGCACCTGCACAGAGTAACCTTTCAACAAATAGTCATAAACAATGCTAAAAGACGTATTATGTCCCTCCAGTGTAGTTTAGAATGTTAATATGATATAAGACATGTGCATCAATATGTCTGGGTACTTGATCACTTATGAATTTATTATTCAGGTCTCCATGCAGAAAAACATACAACAACCAACTCTTAGTTTATATTGGCTTTTCATGAATTTTACAAGTAAAGAAATTTTTGTAGAATTATATTTTTAGGTTATGCCCTTGAAATGCCTGAGCTAAAAAATCAATGGTAGTATTATTCATGCATCACAGAAATTGTGTTTCTAAGAAATGAAAAATATGGTTCTCCGAAAACTATGTTTAAAAAACAACTTTTTTACTAGCTTGCATTTTCTTCCTATAAAACTCACATTTTCCTGGTCATGAAAAAGAATGCAGTTGTCAGGAAAAAAAGGTGTGAGCATGAATGCATAGTATTTAAAATTATTCCAAGTAAATGATCTGGATTTCACAGAGGAAAATGTCATATCAGGAGCAATGCTGTGTGCTTCCTAAGAGACCATTCTAAACACATAAATATAAACCACATGTTTGATGTGGTCTGTGAAGTTCTGGATGGCAGAATATTTTTGTAATTGGCTTAGCTATGTTCAGGGAGACATGAGTTCAGCCCCGTTGCTGCATCCCTTATTAAGGCTGTTTCCACACAGGTGACAGTGAATATATATGTGAGGGAAATATCTTAGAATTTTGCTGAGTTAATTTAGTCAGCGACACAGTTATTTTCAACATTCCAAGAAGCAAAGAAAAAAGCAGAATTCCTTTAGTCCACCTATTGGAGTGGAGAGAAAGGTAGTATATGGAAATGAGGGAACTTATAGAAGTGCCTATCATGATGAGAATAAATACCACACAAATTCCTACAGGAGACAAAATTTGCCAAAGGAGACTACAGGAGACTAATTTGTCAAAATTAGTTTCTTCTTTTATTCATTTATTGAGGTGCTCAAGTTGTCAGGGAAACGCTGATTACAAAAGGAGAGCCACACATTTGGAGGGACTTCTCATGGGGAAATTGAGTCTGTTCCTTTTATTTGTATTTCTTCTCAACTGGGCTTGGAGGAGACAGGACAGAAGGATTAAAGGTTCAAAATTAGAAGGTTCAGTGGGTTACAAGAGAAGCTGTGGGAAAGAAAGAGAAAGGTGAGTGCTGAAAAGTGTGGCACCTCCTTCAAAGGTATGGTAGGTAGTGAAAAGGCAGAACGGAGCAGCTGTAAACTTGTTGAAGTAGTAGTACCTTATTTTTCATTGGAGTCTTACCCAGGATCCTGATGTATTAAAAAGATAAAGGAGGAGGTTTTTGTGATNACCTCATGTGAAGAGTTGACTCATTGGAAAAGACTTTGATGCTGGGAGAGATTGGGGGCAGGAGGAGAAAGGACGACCGAGGATGAGATGGCTGGATGGCATCACTGACTCAATTAACATGAATCTGAGTGAACTCCGGGAGTTGGTGATGGACAGGAAGGCCTGGCGTGCTGTGATTCAGGGGGGCGCAAAGAGTCGGACACAACTGAGCGACTGAACTGAACTGATATTTATTACAATCGGAAAAGCCTTTGTTTTATGAGGTTCATTTAAAATACGATATTTCTATTTTTGTTAATTTTTCTAAATTTGAGATGGTTTTGCTAGATGTTCTTTTTTTGTTGTGCTGTTTAAGTTTAGAAATTTTTATTCTTCCTCTAGTGTAGTGGTTTCCAGATCTATACATTCATGAAGTACTTTTTATATAATGATGTCTTGGCAGAACTCCAAAATGGATTCATGAGATACATAGTGAATTATCAGGCTTGGATTAACATTGACAAAAACATAAACTTTATAGAAGAATTCTGTGAGAATTAGCAATTATGACTCTTATGCTTTGAAAACTTTATAACAGAATGGAAGAAGTAATGATTCCACATGAGAAAAATTGAATTATTGTGCAGAAAACAAAAATTCAGTTTAAAATGAAGATTAAAAGAGCTTTCAGTGAGAAAGATTTTTTAATGAATTATCACATATCTACTTAGTATAAGGACAATGTATCATAATTAGACCTGCATATCAAGTGTGACATCCAGTTTATGTTATTATACTTTTAATGCAAAGACATTAAGAATTTTTTTTCACATATATGATGTATAAAGATGAAAAACACACAGATTATTTTGCAGTTTCCAACAGCTCACTTTTCATTTAATGTCTAACAGCTAAAAGCTCCGTTTTCATTTTGAAGTGTTTTGGATTTTGAGTATGTGAATATTATAACTCATGTTCTGGGAGCAGTATTTTACTAAATGAGCAGTATTTTAGTTTTATTTCTCTCCATTCCATCCTAAAAATTCAATAAGATCTAAATTCAGCTTTACTATCCCTTTGTAAAATGATTAAAATTAAATGAACAGGAGAAATAAAAGGAAGAGAAGAAAACAGAGAAGAGATAACTTAAGAATGATAAGTAAATACAAATTATGTTAGAGATTCTGACAGATCTTAGCTATTTCCATGTTTTTGAGGTTTCCAGCCAGGGTATGCCAAGGACTGGGGAGGATGGCAGGGGAAGTCCAGTCTGGGGCTATAAGGGGTGTTAGATAATTTTGAAAAATAAAAAAAATTGAAAGTTAATTTGCTTTTAATTCTCAACATGTGACAGCATTTTTTGAAAAATGCCAGGGTTAAAATTATTTTTCCATGCTCAGGTAAAACATGCCTACCATGTCCCACCCCTTTGTATGCCACTGGTTTCCAGTGTATTTGAAAAGTAAAGAAAATGCCAAAACAAAAATCATGAAATATTTTAAATATCTTAATTTAATAAATTAATTCTTCAATATAAAAATTTAATTGAGCTATTCATGGAGTGATTACATAATTTATGAAAAATATTAATTCTCAGTACACTATAATGAATGGTTTGTCTTTCAGCCTGGTTAGTGTCTCTCTTGTAACTACACATGGCCTTTTTTTGATGTTCTTTGTGACTGTTCAAGCTTGGACGATACACTTTTCTTGCTGCTCTGCTCTTCTTTTACTTATTGCACCCCCTGTCTGGTAACTAATTGTCTTAAAAATACCTTGAGAATAAACATTATTTAAAACTATCAACAAATTTGTGTAAAATCTTAGCATGAAATTCAGAAAACGTTTTCCTTCTTGCTTTTTAAAATAACCTAAATAGCCAGAGTTAGTTCTACTAACGTTATTGATTCCTCTCCTCCCTGTAGCTTTATTTAGATATAATTGACATATAATTGATTTAACTTAAATCCAGATTCCACCTGACCAACTTTTTGAAATGTGATGCACTAGCTAGTATTTGAGTACTGCAGATGGGAGATTGTTATCATCTAGATCTTAATATAATTTTATTGCCCATTGGATTTTGAAGGACAGAGGGGAAAAGGCGGGTATTAAACATAAACCTTAGCGAGACTATATGAATATTAATAAAAAAAGCATTTTAGTTTTCATTTGCCTACAGAATGCTGGCATGTGAGAATAAAGAAATCATTCACTAATATTTTCTAACATTTATTTGAAATGTTAGCAGAAGCAGGTTATATTTGGAACAGAAGCTTAGTCTAGGTTAAAAGCTTAGTTCCTCTTAAATTTGTTATCACCTTCCATTAACTTTTTTTTAAAGATTTATTTATTTATTTATGGCTGTGCTAGGTCTTCGTTCGGGGAAGGCAACGGCACCCCACCCCAGTACTCTTGCCTGGAAAATCCAATGGACGGAGTAGCCTGGTGGGCTGCAGTCCATGGGGTCGCTAACAGTCGGACAGACTGAGCGACTTCACTTTCACTTTTCTCTTTCATGCACTGGAGAAGGAAACGGCAACCCACTCCAGTGTTCTTGTCTGGAGAATCCCAGGGATGGGGGAGCCTGGTGGGCTGCCGTCTATGGGGTCACACAGAGTCGGACACGACTGAAGTGACTTAGCA
>SJYX01017251.1:704573-749076 GCA_006410675.1 Oreotragus oreotragus
CCATAAATCTATTTCTCACTTCCACTGTATAATGGTAAGGGATTTGATTTAGGTCATACCTGAATGGTCTAGTGGTTTTCCTTACTTTCTTCAATTTAAGTCTGAATTTGGCAATAAGGAGTTCATGATCTGAGCCACAGAAAGCTCCTGGTCTTGTTTTTGCTGACTGTATAGAGCTTCTCCATTTTTGGCTGCAAAGGATATAATCAATTTGATTTCAATGTTGGCCATCTGGTGATGTCCATGTGTAGTCTTCTCTTGTGCTGTTGGAAGAAGGTGTTTGCTATGACCAGTGTGTTCTCTTGGCAAAACTCTGTTAGCCTTTGTCCTTCTTCATTCTGCACTCTGAGGCCAAATTTGCCTGTTACTCACAGTGTTTCTTGACTTCCCACTTTTGCATTCCAGTCCCCTATAATGAAAAGGACATCTTTTCAGGGTGTTAGTTCTAAAAGCTCTTGTAGGTCTTCATAGAACCATTCAACTTCAGCTTCTTCAGCATTACTGATCGGGCCATAGACTTAGATTACTGTGATATTGAATGGTTTGCTTTGGAAACGAACAGAGATCATTCTGTCATTTTTGAGATTGCATTCAAGTACTGCATTTTGGATTCTTTTGTTGACCATGAGTGCTGCTCAATTTCTTCTAAGGGATTCTTGCCCACAGTAGTAGATATAATGGTCATCTGAGTTAAATTCACCCATTCCAGTCCATTTTAGTTCACTGATTCCTAAAATGTCGATATTCCCTCTTGCCCATCTCTTGTTTGACCACTTCCAATTTGCCTTCATTCATGGACCTAACATTCCAGGTTCTTCTGCAATATTGTTCTTTACAGCATCAGACCTTGCTTCTATCACCAGTCACATTCTTTTAAACTTAGGTCTGTCCAGAATTTAGTTTTTCTCTCAGCATGTTTTAGTTCTGCTTCCTCGGTTTATAGTCATTCTTGGGCAGTCTCTTTAATTTGTGGTTCCAAGATGGCTACCAGCGTCTTCTGGGGTTACAGGCTTCTTTGTTCACATCTAGCAGGCATGGCAGATTAGATTTCTTGGTAGCTCAAATGCAGGCCCTTCAGGTCAACCTCAGATTCCACTGTTGACCTGATATAGATCTTTAATCCATTTCTGAATGAGGCTGATCATAGTCAGAGGTTTGGGATAAGCCACTGGGCTTAAGACAATACAGAGCCAATTCTATGGCTGATGGTAAGGTACCAGGCAAAGGATATGGCTGGGAAACAGGCACCTGCTTGCAAAGGGGACAGCATGAAAATAGATTCTGGTCAAGTATCTACATTCTGGGGTTACAGGCTTCTTTGTTCACATCTAGCAGGCATGGCAGATTAGATTTCTTGGTAGCTCAAACGCAGGCCCTTCAGGTCAACCTCAGATTCCACTGTTGACCTGATATAGATCTTTACTCCATTCCTGAATGAGGCTGATCATAGTCAGAGGTTTGGGATAAGCCAATGGGCTTAAGACAATACAGAGCCAATTCTGTGGCTGATGGTAAGGTACCAGGCAAAGGTTATGGCTGGGAAACAGGCACCTGCTTGCAAAGGGGACAGCATGAAAATAGATTCTGGTCAAGTATCTACAGATATTCCCTCTTCCCCTGCTTTTGTCTTCAGTACCCACTTCTGAAAGACACCGGAACCCCGTTGCAGTGGTGTGCTGATAAGTGCTTAACAGTTGGCTTGAGGGGAGAAAAGAGACCCCTTTCTACCATTTGCTGATTTCAGTGGGGCAAATACTCTCACCGTATCCAATGCCACTGAATGCAGATTTAGGAAGATGTACAATAAAATGTCA
The DNA here is from genome assembly GCA_006410675.1 of Oreotragus oreotragus. Taxonomy (NCBI): domain Eukaryota; kingdom Metazoa; phylum Chordata; class Mammalia; order Artiodactyla; family Bovidae; genus Oreotragus; species Oreotragus oreotragus. Next base: position 706,388 of record SJYX01017251.1, read on the forward strand.
TTGTATAGTATTTTTATCATCTACATACATTAGACACAGATAACCACAAAGGCACAGAATGTAGTCAAATAATCAAGAAATGATGAGTCTTACTTATGCATTCCCTTTATTCTAGTATAATTTAGTTGTAAGTTTAAGTAACAAATTTTAATAAAGACAATAGATGTTTAACAACTGACTTGCAAAATTTCTGAAAACCTAACAATTAGCTTTCATGAGCCAGTGCTCGCCAGCTATAGCCCACTGCAACTTTTTGCATTAAACTCTTCATTTTATTCATTTTTAAAAAGCACTTGCTCACACATTCTTTGTTGATGCACAGTTCCATCTTGGACTGCTCTTCTAGGTTCAGAGCTAAGGTGGGCTTCTGAGAATAGGTCTAAAATAAATGGAGCCAGAGGAAACATATAAACACAGACATGCCATGCAGAGGACTTTGAAGAGTAAAATCAAGAAGCACTACCTGCTGAAAGGGACAGCGATTGAGCTTAAGACTGAAAATTAGAGACAAAGTTGAAGGACAGGAACTGTAAATTCAAGAATAAAGGAGGACCTCTAGGGTGGACCCAGAGGATCTGATAACTCAGATGGTAAAGAATCTGCCTGCAATGCGAGAGACCTGGGTTCTATCCCTGGGTTGATCTTTGGGGGAAGATTCCTCCAAAGAAGGGAATGGCTACCCACCCTAGTACTCTTGCCTGGAGAAGTCCATGGACAGAGGAGTCTGGCAGGCTACAGTCCATAGGGTCACAGCAACTAACACTTTCACTTTCTGAGACAGGGACCAGAGTCATGTAGATGTCATGTAGAAAAGCACTGCTTTCCAATACCAGCTGCTTATATGCAATTCTTGTTATGCAGTGCCAGCAGGGTAGGCTAACTTAAAATTTGCTTATCCTTTATTCTTTTCAGTGCACTTTAAAATCTTGTTCCTTTGGTATAGTTCCCACTCCAGAGAGAGTTACTGAGACCAGGAATTCAGGTTGTCACCATGAGCCTAAACATTTGTAAGATTTCTTAAGCTCTGTGACTTCCCCCTGACAGGCTTTTTTTTTTTTTTTTCCCCCTTGATGTGATCCTCTGACTGTTTCTGATTATGATAATGGTAGAACTTTTATAGAAAATGGGCTTCTATGCATTAAATATAAGAAAGGTTGAGGAGATTAGGTTCCACTATATAGTCTTTTAGACAATATTTGGGTTGCAACCCACAAGGAGTCTCTGGGAAGTGAAGGCTCCAACATCCTCCCAAAACTGTCAAGTAAAGAAAGTGAAAGTGAGTTCCTCAGTCTTGTCCAACTCTTTGCAACTCCATGGACTGAAGCCTGCCAGGCTACTCTGTCCATGGAATTCTCCAGGCAAGAATACTGGAGCGGATAGTCATTCCCTTCTCCAGGGGATCCAAAACTGTCAGGCTAAAGACAAATGAATAAATAAAGAATGGGGGTCCTGGAGTGGTAGAAGAGGAGAAAAAGTTGGGGAAGATGAGTAGGACACAGTATTTAACACTTTGGGGATTATGTGATCAATTAACATGTCAGTAGCATTTATTGAGTAGCTATTGTTTATGAAGGGTGGGAAGGACACAGGAATAGAAATGGATGGGAAAAAAGAAAAGAGAGAAGAAGAGAAAAAAGATAGCCAGGAAGGAAGGGAGAAAAGACCCAAAGAAGAAAAGAAGGAAGATACTGGAATATATTTTGATTTTCTAGTTGACTCTTAGTTACATTACCTTACTAGAGTGCTTATTATTATTTACTATAAGAACATTGGTTGGGGAAGAGGAGAGTTAATTAGCAATCACAAACACACAAAGTTCCTGTCAAATATACTCAATAAACTAACCTATGAAAACATAAATAGAATGGTTACAAGGAAATGAGTATAGTGTGTAAAGAGTGATCAACTCTCCAATCCTTCTCTATTAGTCAGACGAGTCATAATATGCTGTGGTAACAAACATCACTAAATGCTATACAGAAGTCAGTTCAGTTCAGTTCAGTCACTCAGTTGTGTCCGACTCTTTGCGACCCCACGAATCGCAGCACACCAGGCCTCCCTATCCATCACCAACTCCCAGAGTTCACTCGGACTCATGTCCATCGAGTCCGTGATGCCATCCAGCCATCTCATCCACCCTTCTCCTCCTGCCCCCAACCCCTCCCAGCATCAGAGTCTTTTCCAATGAGTCAACTCTTCGCATGAGGTGGCCAAAGTACTGGAGTTTCAGCTTTAGCATCATTCCTGCCAAAGAAATCCCAGGGTTGATCTCCTTCAGAATGGATTGGTTGGATCTCCTTGCAGTCCAAGGGACTCTGAAGAGTCTTCTCCAACACCACAGTTCAAAAGCATCAATTCTTCGGCGCTCAGCCTTCCTCATAGTCCAACTCTCACATCCATACATGACCACAGGAAAAACCATAGCCTTGACTAGACGGACCTTGAATTCAAGTCTACTGCAGGTCAAAGTAACTCAGTATCTCTCCTTTGTGTGGCAACTCTGCCTCACTATTTACAACATAAGACCTCCTTTGTTAATGTGGCAGGAAGGCTCCAGAGAAACTCATGCTGCACTTAAATGCAGTGTCTTAGAAGTGGCACGTGTCACTCTGTACATGGCCTATGGCCAGTGACATGGCCCTGACTTGGTGCAAAGAGAAGGGGAGTCTAATTCTTTCATGTGCTCAGAAGGAAAGGAAAAGCAGATGAAGATGAACACTAGGTATCTCTACCACACTTTCCAGAAAAAAGGCTGTTAGAAACGTTCTAGAATTGCTAAACAGGAAATGAGTATGTAGGTTGTGAAATAGGTTCCACAATAATACAACTATTTCTTATTTTCAGCTATGATAGAAAATACACAAGAAAAGACTATAAGCACTTATTTCATTGTCACTACCAGATACAAGGAGTTGGTGCTGTTTCCCACTCATTTCACCCATGAACACAGTCCACACCAATTACAGAGGAAAGAGCTAGGGAGAGTCATAGAGGTGGAGGTAGGAGAGTCTGAAGGGAGAGAGGAAGATCGAGAGCATGAGGAAGGTTTCCAGGAAGGGATGGGGGGGAAGCATGCTATCTGGGGTGTGTGTGTGTGTGTGTTAGTCACTCAGTTATGTCCAACATTTTGTGGCCACTTGGACTGTAGCCTTCCAGGCTCCTCTGTCCACAGAATTCTCCAGGCCAGAATACTGGAGTGGTTTGCCATTCCCTTCTCCAGGGGGTCTTCCCAATCCAGGGACCAAACCTGAGTCTCCTGCATTGCAAGCAGATTCTTTACCACTGAGCCACCAGGGAGGCCTATAAAATCAAGCAGAGGACCACCGATCAGCTTAGCTGAAGGGGATTCTGAGGAGATAGGCACTTGAAACAATGTACATGTGGAGGGCGGGAGGAGAGGTGAGGGAGGAGGACAGTTAAATCATCCAGGAGGAGATGCATCATTGAAAATGAGAGCTAGGAGGTCCAGAGGAGAGGAGAAGGCTGCGTCTTTAGCCAGAGGATCAAATGGTGTGATCAATCACCATGCCATGTCAGCTAAGCGTGTTATAAGGACTCAGACTCATTTGGGAGGGAGTGTGTCCTCCATTACAGATGCCTCAGTGGCTTCTCATGGCACTTTGACTGAAATTTAGTTTCCTTAGTTATCCTCCCAGGTCTTGCATTCTCTGATTCTAGCTTCGCAGTGTCCATCTCCTGCAACTACCCGTTTTGTTCACTGTGCCCAAGCCATAAAGTGAAGCCGCTCAGTCGTGTCCAGCTCTTTGCGACCCCATGGACTGCAGCCTCCCAGGCTCCTCCGTCCATGGGATTTTCCAGGCAAGAGTACTGGAGTGGGTTGCTATTTCCTTTTCCAGGGGACCTTCCCAGCTCAGGGATTGAACCCGGACCTCCACATTGCAGGTGTGTGCTTTGCCCTCTGAGCGACCAGGGAAGCCCTACCAAGCCATAGGGGCTTCTTATGCAAATGTGCTCTCATCTCAAAGTCTCCCTCATTCCGGCCTCCTCACCTAGCTTCCTCTTGCCTAACTGCTTTCCTGGCTCATACCTACTCATCTCTCATGTCTTGACTGGAATGTCATTTCCTCTCAAGTCCCTCCTTGGTTTCCAGATTTTAATTAGTTCTTCTTAGATGGAGGAGCCTGGTGGGCTACAGTCCATGGGGTCGCTCAGAGTCGGACACGACTGAGCGACTTCCCTTTCACTTTTCACTTTCATGCACTGGAGAAGGAAATGCCAACCCACTCCAATATTCTTGCCTGGAGAATCCCAGGGACACAGGAGCCTGTTGGGCTGCTGTTTATGGGGTTGCACAGAGACGGACACGACTGAAGCGACTTAGCAGCAGCAGCAGCATTCCCTTTGATACTACCCTCTTCTTTTTCCCTCATGGCACTTTCCATTATTTAAAATTGTACTTTATGTATTTATTTATTAGAGGTTTGTCACTCCAGCTCAACTTACAGCACATAAAGATAGGAGCTATGTTCACTTCCATCTCCCCAGAGCCTGCCACACTGCCTGAGTCATAGGAGGTGCTTAGTGAATATTTTTCGGCAAACTCTAGGCTAAGTTGGTCACTTCCTATTTAGTGTTTGACAAAAAAGTTTCTGTAGTGTTTCAGAGGTACTTTTTCTTTGTTCTTTTATAATATGTATTGCACTGTGTTGGGTTATCTGTTAAACTGGTCTATCTCCCCTAACGGTGAGTTCTCAAGGGTAAAGATATGTTTTATTTACCTTTATTGTTTCTGTGATTAGCACAGAGCCAAGTGTACAGCAAGGGCCAATATTTGTAGGTTTTATGATAGCTAAACTGTAGAATTTAAGGAATTCTTTTATTTAATGATTCTCAGATAATAGTCTTATTTGTGCACATGTTTTATCCAGCCAACAGTCAGCCAGTGATGTCTCACACTTAATCTGGATGATCCTGGCAGGAGAGAAGAGAAAGAACCTCATGAATTCCAATGTTCAGAACANGTCACTTCCTATTTAGTGTTTGACAAAAAAGTTTCTGTAGTGTTTCAGAGGTACTTTTTCTTTGTTCTTTTATAATATGTATTGCACTGTGTTGGGTTATCTGTTAAACTGGTCTATCTCCCCTAACGGTGAGTTCTCAAGGGTAAAGATATGTTTTGTTTACCTTTATTGTCTCTGTGATTAGCACAGAGCCAAGTGTACAGCAAGGGCCAATATTTGTAGGTTTTATGATAGCTAAACTGTAGAATTTAAGGAATTCTTTTATTTAATGATTCTCAGATAATAGTCTTATTTGTGCACATGTTTTATCCAGCCAACAGTCAGCCAGTGATGTCTCACACTTAATCTGGATGATCCTGGCAGGAGAGAAGAGAAAGAACCTCATGAATTCCAATGTTCAGAACATTCAGAAGGGAGTATCACTCAGAAGGGTAACTTTTGACCTACTTTTAAGTAAACTATGCAGCAGTCTGTACATGTAACTCTATAGAGTGTTCTGGTCTATAAGCTTCAGAAGCATCAGACCACCCTGCAGGGTAGCTTGTTATTTGCCTAGTAAAGATTTCCACTTTTCTGCTGTTGAAAGCACATGCATGGGTTGTGATCAAGTTAGATTGGAGAAGAATCTGGCCTTGTTTATTTCTCTTCTTAAAGCAGTGCTTTATTTTTTCTTATTTTAATTCTGAGGTCTGATAGAATTGGGGGAGATGAGAAAAGGTGAATATGAAAGACTGACAATAATTGGTCTCACTTCAATTCTCCAAGCACTTTATTTAGCAGCCACATGGAAAACAAAGAGAATTAGATGCAGTTCCATACTCTGTGGAGACTGTGGGGAACTTGGGGTGCGAAGCGTCCACAAATTGAAGTGTACAGTGAGGATCGTAAGAGGAGGTTCCAGAAGGACTGTGATGATTTGAGGGAGGTGAAGCTCACATCTGATNGTGTGTGTGTTAGTCACTCAGTTATGTCCAACATTTTGTGGCCACTTGGACTGTAGCCTTCCAGGCTCCTCTGTCCACAGAATTCTCCAGGCCAGAATACTGGAGTGGTTTGCCATTCCCTTCTCCAGGGGGTCTTCCCAATCCAGGGACCAAACCTGAGTCTCCTGCATTGCAAGCAGATTCTTTACCACTGAGCCACCAGGGAGGCCTATAAAATCAAGCAGAGGACCACCGATCAGCTTAGCTGAAGGGGATTCTGAGGAGATAGGCACTTGAAACAATGTACATGTGGAGGGCGGGAGGAGAGGTGAGGGAGGAGGACAGTTAAATCATCCAGGAGGAGATGCATCATTGAAAATGAGAGCTAGGAGGTCCAGAGGAGAGGAGAAGGCTGCGTCTTTAGCCAGAGGATCAAATGGTGTGATCAATCACCATGCCATGTCAGCTAAGCGTGTTATAAGGACTCAGACTCATTTGGGAGGGAGTGTGTCCTCCATTACAGATGCCTCAGTGGCTTCTCATGGCACTTTGACTGAAATTTAGTTTCCTTAGTTATCCTCCCAGGTCTTGCATTCTCTGATTCTAGCTTCGCAGTGTCCATCTCCTGCAACTACCCGTTTTGTTCACTGTGCCCAAGCCATAAAGTGAAGCCGCTCAGTCGTGTCCAGCTCTTTGCGACCCCATGGACTGCAGCCTCCCAGGCTCCTCCGTCCATGGGATTTTCCAGGCAAGAGTACTGGAGTGGGTTGCTATTTCCTTTTCCAGGGGACCTTCCCAGCTCAGGGATTGAACCCGGACCTCCACATTGCAGGTGTGTGCTTTGCCCTCTGAGCGACCAGGGAAGCCCTACCAAGCCATAGGGGCTTCTTATGCAAATGTGCTCTCATCTCAAAGTCTCCCTCATTCCGGCCTCCTCACCTAGCTTCCTCTTGCCTAACTGCTTTCCTGGCTCATACCTACTCATCTCTCATGTCTTGACTGGAATGTCATTTCCTCTCAAGTCCCTCCTTGGTTTCCAGATTTTAATTAGTTCTTCTTAGATGGAGGAGCCTGGTGGGCTACAGTCCATGGGGTCGCTCAGAGTCGGACACGACTGAGCGACTTCCCTTTCACTTTTCACTTTCATGCACTGGAGAAGGAAATGCCAACCCACTCCAATATTCTTGCCTGGAGAATCCCAGGGACACAGGAGCCTGTTGGGCTGCTGTTTATGGGGTTGCACAGAGACGGACACGACTGAAGCGACTTAGCAGCAGCAGCAGCATTCCCTTTGATACTACCCTCTTCTTTTTCCCTCATGGCACTTTCCATTACTTAAAATTGTACTTTATGTATTTATTTATTAGAGGTTTGTCACTCCAGCTCAACTTACAGCACATAAAGATAGGAGCTATGTTCACTTCCATCTCCCCAGAGCCTGCCACACTGCCTGAGTCATAGGAGGTGCTTAGTGAATATTTTTCGGCAAACTCTAGGCTAAGTTGGTCACTTCCTATTTAGTGTTTGACAAAAAGTTTCTGTAGTGTTTCAGAGGTACTTTTTCTTTGTTCTTTTATAATATGTATTGCACTGTGTTGGGTTATCTGTTAAACTGGTCTATCTCCCCTAATGGTGAGTTCTCAAGGGTAAAGATATGTTTTATTTACCTTTATTGTTTCTGTGATTAGCACAGAGCCAAGTGTATAGCAAGGGCCAATATTTGTAGGTTTTATGATAGCTAAACTGTAGAATTTAAGGAATTCTATTATTTAATGATTCTCAGATAATAGTCTTATTTGTGCACATGTTTTATCCAGCCAACAGTCAGCCAGTGATGTCTCACACTTAATCTGGATGATCCTGGCAGGAGAGAAGAGAAAGAACCTCATGAATTCCAATGTTCAGAACATTCAGAAGGGAGTATCACTCAGAAGGGTAACTTTTGACCTACTTTTAAGTAAACTATGCAGCAGTCTGTACATGTAACTCTATAGAGTGTTCTGGTCTATAAGCTTCAGAAGCATCAGACCACCCTGCAGGGTAGCTTGTTATTTGCCTAGTAAAGATTTCCACTTTTCTGCTGTTGAAAGCACATGCATGGGTTGTGATCAAGTTAGATTGGAGAAGAATCTGGCCTTGTTTATTTCTCTTCTTAAAGCAGTGCTTTATTTTTTCTTATTTTAATTCTGAGGTCTGATAGAATTGGGGGAGATGAGAAAAGGTGAATATGAAAGACTGACAATAATTGGTCTCACTTCAATTCTCCAAGCACTTTATTTAGCAGCCACATGGAAAACAAAGAGAATTAGATGCAGTTCCATACTCTGTGGAGACTGTGGGGAACTTGGGGTGCGAAGCGTCCACAAATTGAAGTGTACAGTGAGGATCGTAAGAGGAGGTTCCAGAAGGACTGTGATGATTTGAGGGAGGTGAAGCTCACATCTGATTGGGAGCAGAACAAGTGTCGTGGAATTTTTCAGCCGAGAGCTGAGGTTACCGAGCAACAAAGGGGCTGAGTCAGTCCCCTTATTTAAGGCATTCTGCTGTTTCTGGTCTTAATAAAACTTACAAAGGAGCCCACAGAATGGCCAAATAGATGCCCCTCAGAAATAAGACTGAGTGTGCAGGGTTAATAGTCACATTGTTCTGTCTTTTCTTTGTTAGACAAGAGGAATATCTTCCACACTTGGGCTTCTTGATTCTTGGCTGCTTTTTCTTTTTCAAGATCTTGGAGACTTTTAAATTGTCCGACAGTGAACAAGTCCTTGATTGCGCTTTGTCACCAAGTCCAATTCCGATTTTTAATTCTAAAGAAATGCAGCTGGAAGACGATAATAGAGGCTATTTTGAAGATGAGTCAAAAATGGGCTTGTTACTATTGCTTTGGGGAGGAGAAGTCTGAAGAGACTTCGCAAAGCTTGTTTCCAGACCTCAGCTCTGAGCTGGACTCGATTCACTCCACTTCTTACTTATTTTGCAGCTTTGTTTATGCCACCTAGTGAATACCCACACTTTAACTCTCACTTTTCCACCTACTCCTCATTGCATCCTTATCACTGATAAACCCCCGTGATCCCAAGTGTCAAACAGATGGAGGGAGAAGAGTCGACTCATCCAGACATTGGTCATATAACAATTCACTTAGATATGCTTATTAGGTATTGAATTAAAATTTTTATTTATTGTTTAGGATATTTTTAAAAGTGGGACATTTAAAAAGTCTTTATTGAATTCGTTACAAAATTATTTCTGCTTTAGTTTTAGCTTTTGGGCCCCAAGGCATGTGGGACCTTAGTTTCCCGACCAGAAATAGAACTCACATCCCTTGCATTGGAAGGTCAAGTATTAACCCCTGGGCCATTAGAGAAGTCCCAGTATTAAGTCTTAATTTAGGCATGTGTTTGTTTAAAACTGGATGCTCTTCAGTCTGATCATGTTCAGAGTAGGTCTTACTAATTTAATGCTGACCATATGTTTTGACCAGTGGCTATAAGAGCACTTAGTGGTATAGATTTGACATGATTCATTAGTGTGATTAAGACTCGTCAGCAGAGTTTGCGTATCGTGTAGCTAATGACTGTTTAGACTGGGCAAACATTCTCATTTACTGATAAGCATGTTCTGCAATTTTTTTTTTTTTTTTTTTACAAATAACTCTTGATTTGTTGGAAATTAGTCTGAGTCACAGCCTATCTTATCTTTAGAATGCTATTGCAGCTCTGAAATGATCAGCAAATAAAAGAGTAGAAGGAGCTATAAAAGGAAAATATGATATGTTTGGTTACATTAAAAAGTGTATGTAAAAATCATTATAATGATAAGGGGCTAATATCTAAAACATACAAAGAATTCATAAAACTCAATAGCAAAAAAAGTAAACAACCTGATTAATAAAGGGGAGATCTGAATACACATTTTCTAAAGAAAACATACAGGTGGTCAACAGGTACACAGAAAGATAATTTGTATCCTTAGTCATCATAGAAATGCAAATCAAAACAATAATGAGGTGTCTCACCTACTCAAGTGGCTATTATCAAAAAGACTAGAAATAACAAATGTTGGATGAGGGTGTGGAGAAAGGAGAAACTTGTGTGCTGCTGGTGGGAATGTAAACTGATGTAGCCACTGAAGAAAACAGTATAGAGATTCCTCAAAAAGTTAAAAATAGAAATCCCATGTGATCCACTCTGAATATTTATCCAAAGAAAACAAAAACATTAATTTGAAAAGATGTATGCACCCATGTGTTCACTGCAGCATTATTTTCAGTAGCCAAGATATGGAGACAAACTAAGAGTTCATCAATAGATAAATGAATAAAGAAATTGTAATATACAATGGAATATTATTCAGCTGCAAAAAGAATGAAATTTTGCCACTTACAACAACATGGATTGAGTTCAAGGGCATTATACTAAGTGAAATAAGCCAGACAGAGAAAAATATGATCTCTCTTATATATGGAATCTAAAAAATATTTTTTAAAATAAAAAACATAAGAGTTCATCAATAGATAAATGAATAAAGAAATTGTAATATACAATGGAATATTATTCAGCTGCAAAAAGAATGAAATTTTGCCACTTACAACAACATGGATTGAGTTCAAGGGCATTATACTAAGTGAAATAAGCCAGACAGAGAAAAATATGATCTCTCTTATATATGGAATCTAAAAAATATTTTTTAAAATAAAAAACTTAAGTCCACAGACACAGAAAATAGATTGGAGGTTGCCAGAGACAGAGGGTGATGGGTGGGAAAAATGAATGAATTGTTGTTGTTGCTTTTGTTTTACATAAAGTGAGTTAAAAATTATTATAGTCATAAATAAATTGGGACACCATTTATTTATGACTATAACAATTTTGAAAGTGGGATATTAATGGATCTGACCTTTCTGCAAAGCAATATTCAGAGATTTAAATTTTTTCATGTCCTTAGACCTAGCAATTTTGTTCTCAGAATATATATCAGAAACATAAACAGAAATGCATAAAAAGATTTATTAGCAAAAATATTCATTGGCATTGTCCAAGAACAGATACCTAAAAACAGGAAAGATATCTCAAATAGGAAAAGAATTAAATACACGATATACCTATATGTTGGAGGTTTTTTGCATCTTTCTTTTCAAAGTCTTTGTTGAATCTATTTCAATGTTGCTTCTGTTTTATGCTTTGTATTTTTCTAAGAGGCATGTGGGGCCTTAGCAGGGAAGTCCAAATTTGTATCTTTTGAAAATTAAAGTTTATTTTTAAAATGGGAAACAATCATGATACAATATTATTAATGTATTTATTTATGTATTTACATATAGTATTGTATCATGATTGCTTCCTATTTTATTAAAATGGTTAATACAGAAAACAACCACAAAAGTAACAACACAAAGCCAAGCTGGTGATATGACAAAAGGTTTAGTTCTATGGATAGATTGTAGGTAATGCTATGTTCTTCTTTAATATGGTGTGCTCTCTTCACATTTTCCACAATAGGAGATAGTATGAATTTGGGGAAGAGAAAGAGAAGCAAAGAAAGGACTGTAGTATATAGAGATATAAAAGTGTGAAGAGTGTTCGTTGCTCAGTTGTGTCTGACTCTTTGCAACCACCTGAATCCTAGCCCACAAGGCTCCCCTGTCCGTGGAATTCTCCAGGCAAGAGTGGGTTGCCATTCCCTTCTCCAGGGGATTTTCCCAACTCAAGGATTTAACCCATGTCTTCTGCTTTGCAGGTAGATTCCTTACTGTCTGAGCCATCAGGGAAACCTCAGTATAGAGGTATACAGAGGTAGAAAAACATTCTGAAAGCATTCGCTTCCTGGAGTGCCTCTTGAATTCACATTTTTAAGGCAGAAGTCTTCCCTGATATCCTGATTCTGGGTCTGCAGACCCTCCGGTGCATTGTCTCCAGTCTGCAGTCTGGAGCCAAATACCCAAGTCCTGGGAATTCAGGAGCCTCTAGCAGATTCATTCTACTGTTAAAATAAAACACAGCATGCTCCATTACAGTGTAGGTTTGCAGTTAAATTCCTAAATTTTCATGATCGGAATTTTTGTCTCCAGTATTAGTGGTTGGACTAGAAGGCAAGGTGAGAGGAGATGCAATTCCTATGCGTTGCAGAGTAATATTTTGTGATAAAAATCTCTCTACACTAGGCTAGATGAAGAGTTTCTAAGCAGAAATCTTAAAATCCAGGAAGTAGAGGCAAGCTAAATAATCCAAGACAACTGGATTTTAATTTTTTTCTTTCTCACTTTCAGGTCCCTTAATATTTATTAAGACTGCTACTCTCCAGATTTTGTTTCACACCATCACCTAAATGGAAGAGGTTTCTATTAATACCATGAAGGCAACTCCATAGTCTAATTTGTGTCCTGTTATATACAGGAGAAAAATTTAAAGTTCATAACATTAATCAGATGACATATATTTTTTCTCTTTCATTTCTTTTAATATAAACAAAGGTTTCCTTCAGCAATGTTTAAACTAAGTTTCAAGATGTGTAGAAAATGTGTTTTTTGTAGAGAAAATGGTGGAAAAGTTATAATTTCCTATATTTAAAGATGAAAAAATAAAAAGAGCAAGTTTTAATGAAATTTAACAGCAAAATTTTTCTTGGTCTCAACAGTGATCATGGAAAATACCCTGTAAGTATTTTTTCAGTGCTGTGAAGTGAAAAAACAAAGTTTGGATTTTAAGAAAGTTTAAAAATAGAGTGTGTACAACCAGGGAGGTCTGTCAAGCAACCAAGTAACTAATGATGTTCAGAAAGACTATTAATGGTATAAAAAGATAGAGAATCCTTTCTCCTTTTTCCTTTCCTGTAAGTAGACTAGTGTCTAATACAAGTGGATAGCAAATTATAAATTATGAATAGTGGCAAGACTTGTGACTTACAATAACCCTGTTGTGACAACATAGTGATATAATAGTGTTTGCGCTGTTTAATATAGAGGGAACACAAAATAAAAACGTTCTCGGTCTTAGAGGTTTTAGTTAGTATTAAGGATACTGAGCAACTTTACTGTGGAATGTGTCACTGGGGTTCATGTATGTTTGGATAAGAAGAGAAAGAGGATTTCTGCTTAGGATAAGCCATCTTCCTCTTTTCTCCTCCCAAGTGGTTTATTGATAATGGCTTTATCTCAGAAGCAGAGGCCAAATGGAAAAAGGACAAAATGATCCCCAGAGAAGAAAAATGTTCTGTTCGGAATTACATAAACAAGTTTTAAAAATAACTAAAAGTGATTTGTCATTAAAGATTTGCTTTCCACTTGTAGAATGATTTTTACAATCTTCAGCTAGAGGAAAACATTTCTTATTTTTAAACCTCTCTGGTCCTCCTTGGCTCAGGTATGGCTGAATTCCAGAGCTGCTTGAAGAGAAGGAAAGGATTAGCTTTGGAATGGTGAATTCACTGTAGTTTATATTTGTGAATGCAGAGATCCAACAGCTGACAGGAAAGAGAAGAAGCAAGCAGTCAAAGGTTAGGCCTATATGAAACCAAACATCAGGCTATTTGGATACATTTAGACTTTAGATGCTTGGCAATGTATAGGCAAAATATTCCTATGTTTTCTTCTTACTCTAGATATTTTTATATACCAGGAACCTGGGCTTAAAATCTTAAACATTAAGAGGTTTGTGGGCATTTTAATTTGAAGAAGAAAAACTTTGATTGAAAAATGCTACCCCAAATAACAAAACCCAGAATATTATCATAGTATGTAAACTCAAATATCACAGGAAAAATAAGACATTAAGAAATCATCACATTGACTTGTGCTTCTGCCTAAAATAGCATAACACAATTTGAATGTATCTTTCAACCTAAAAGTAACTAAAACATCAGACATAACACATTAAAAAACAGTTTCAAGACATCATGCCTTGGGCAGTGGACAGTGTCCCTTGAGAGAGAGGAAACCAAACATGAGGAGGGAGGGGGACCCAGGTGGGTTTTGAAGTCCAGGGAGGTTAGGTTGACTAGAGTGCATAGAGCTGAGTCATGGAGAGGATAGAATTGTACAGAGTAGGAGCAGAAGAAATATGCAGAGGATCTCCTTGAAGTCTTCAGCTGAGTGTTAGTAAGCACAGGCATGTGGGGAAACTACCAGAAGCGGAGAAAGAACTGCCCAAAGGAATCAGAGAAAACAATCTCGAGTTCACACAGGGCTGGAAAGAAGTTTAATTTCATCCAGTCAGAGTAGAAAGCTTCATGCTGAATAGATTACTCAAGAGAATTTTGCCTCAGTAGTGGGGAAATATTAATCATGTTCTAAATGCCACTCTGCAGGCTAAAGAGCTCACAAACAAACCCTGTAAATATCAAAACTATTTCCAGGTAACACACCCAATCCCACAACAAAACTCCAGAGTGTTTATAAGACCATAAAAATATACAACATCCAACAATGTAAAACTCCTCATTAGTTAAAAATTAGCAGGTATACACATTTACCAGGCACTTTTCATCTAGAGAAACAGACCCCATGATGGGGAGGAAAGTCAATCAATCATAACCGACCCAGGAATGACACCAATAATTGAACTAGTGGACAAGGACATGAAAACAGTTATATAACTGCTTTCCATTTATTCAGAAAGCTAGAGGGAAGACTGATGATGTTAAGGAGAGACGTGGAAAATATAAATAAGAGCCAAACCACCCACAGATATGAAAACTAAAACATTTGAGGCATAAAATAAACCAGAGTGGATTGAAGGTAGCTAACACATGCAGAAAAAAAAGAAGATTAACAAGCTTGAAGACATAAAAAATGTAAATGTATTTATACATAAATATATAAATTTTCAGCAGAAATATAAAAGATAAAAAATATATGAAGACAGCATCTCTGAGCTGTGGGATGTCTTAAAGCAGACTGATGAAGATATAATTGCAGTTCTAAGGAAATGGCAACCCACTCCAGTATTCTTGCCTGGAGAATCCCAGGGACGGGGGAGCCTGCTGGGCTGCCGTCTATGGGGTCACACAGAGTTGGACACGACTGAAGTGACTTAGCAGCAGCAGAGGAGAAGAGATGGGATCAATGAGAAAGTATTTGAAGATAGAATGGTCAATATTTTTCCAAATTTGATTAAAACTACAAACCTACACATCTCCAAACTCAAGAAACCCAATCAAGAATCAAACTACTTAAAGCTAGTGAGGAAAATGAAATCTAAAAATCAGCTAGAGGAAAAATGACAAATTGTGAACAGAGGAACAAAGATGTGGGTAGCAACAAATTTCTTCTGGGGTAAATAATGTAAACTAGAAGACAGTAGAGCAACATCTTTAAAGTATGCCAAACAAAACAATAAAGCAAAAAACAAACAAAACCAAACCTGTCAGCAAACAGTTCATACCAGCACAAATATCTTTCAAAATAAAGCCAAGGAAGAGGCCGCCTGGACGTGAGATCACTCTTACTAGGATGGTATAAGGCTGTGCCTTACAAGTGTATCGCATGGTAAATCCTGCAGCAGGATGCTGCTAGAGTGAGAGACCAGACATGGGAAGGACACTAAAGGTGTAGTTAACATAAGACTGATCATTTACCTAGGCATCCTTACTCTTCTTTCCTGTGAAAAGTTCTGAGGGTCTTTCTGTCTTCCCATATCTCCAGATGCAACTAAACATACCTATCATCATACAGTTGTTTGCAAGTGTGGAACATTTTCTTAAGATGCTCATCATTTTTCTGGCTCCATCCAAGAAAAAATACTCAGAAATTTTCTACTTTTGGGGTTTAAGTTCATATTATTGTTTCTATTATTTTCCCTTATTTCCACCCAGGGCTCTATTCTTGGAGTGGAAAAGGTACAGGTTTTCCACATTCTTCCTAACTCTTTCATTTTCTTTGGGAATTTCCTGCTTGTCTCCTCTAGTCCACAGAAGTTCTATATATTGTCTCTGAGGTAGGAAATTCTGGCTAGCTAAGTATTCCAGCAAATCCATTTTATTTTTTTATTTTTTTATTTTTAATGCATGAACTGAATTGCCAGGAGCTTAAAAGCCACAAATGAAGTTCAGTTCAGTCACTCAGTCATGTCTGACTCTTTGCGACCCCATGAATCGCAGCACGCCAGGCCTCCCTGTCCATCACCAACTCCGGAGTTCACTCAAACTCACGTCCATTGAGTCAGTGATGCCATCCAGCCATCTCATCCTCTGTCGTCCCCTTCTCCTCCTGCCCCCAATCCCTCCCAGTATCAGAGTCTTTTCCAATGAGTCAACTCTTCACATGAGGTGGCCAAAGTACTGGAATTTCAGCTTTAGCATCAGTCCTTCCAAAGAAATCTCAGGGCTGATCTCCTTCGGAATGGACTGATTGGATCTCCTAGCAGTCCAAGGGACTCTCAGGAGTCTTCTCCAACACCACAGTTCAAAAGCATCAATTCCTCGGCACTCAGCTTTCTTCACAGTCCAACTCTCACATCCATAAATGAAGTTAACTTGGTTTTATTAACATCTCTCCCATTGCATCCCTTCACAGATAGCATGTAAGGAACAAATACCACACATACTCAAATTATCATCCTGTTATTATTGCAAATATTTCTTCTGTCATATTGCTTATGTTTAACTTTCTGTTATTAGCTAGCTCAAAGTCTGAATAATACTGTGTGTGTGTGTGTGCACATCCACAATGAGTAACTGAAGGGAAGAAGGGTAACACTCAAGACAAATTTGGATGATTTGTCATTGAAACATTTCTCAAGGGCTGTCTCTGCTTATGACATTCAGAACCCTCTCTAGTGCTTCCCGTGGTCTAGAGACTATTATTGATGTTGGGTGATTATAGTCCTGGCAGGAAGTTTGCTGGGGAAAAATCTACTGAATCACTTTTTGGACTAAACAGACAAATCAGTCAAAAAAGTTAACCTAAGTGTTAACAGCATGCATTTGAGCCTAACAGAAGTGTTACCAAAAGCTCCCCAGGAGAAAAGTCACAGGGGTTTACCAAGCTGTACTTAAGATGAAAAAAATAAGTAAATGGCTGAATTTTTAATTTCATCTAATTGCTTCTTCATTGTCATACATATTGTAAATTGGATCCTAATAGTACAATTTTGAAAGTGGCTCTTTTTCTATCAATAATTATTTTGAGAGAAATCTTGCTAATATTATAGAGATACAGCCATATTGTATTAATAGCAGCTAAACTTTTCCATATTTCATCCATTCCAAGATGTTATCACCTTTAAGATGGACTATTAGTTTGTGTACTAAAAGAAAAAATGCTGTCAATTAAACTATAACATAATGCTATCATAGAAGCTTTAAAAAGTTTCGTTGAAAGAGCCCTTTTAGACTTATATAAACATAGACTTTTATTATTTATCACTTTACAGAATACATTAAAATGAAAATGCAAGAGAAATTAACTATGTCTTTCCTTTCTCCCTCCCAACCTCCTCCTTTTTTTCCATTCTTCCTTTTTGTCTTCATTGATCATATAGCTCTGGAGTTTAAATTCAAAAGTAGAAGGAAAAATTTCACAAATTCTTGTTCAATACTGTGTAAAATAAGAATTGGTCTTGTTAGTGTCTCATTTCTTTAAGATTCCTTTACCTCTTCCAGGTATCAATTTCTCCTCTCTTTAACTCTGTTGCTTGGTGTGTGACAGATGATCTCTTTGTAGATATGTAGGCAAGAAAATGTTAATGGTTTCATTTACCTGTGGATATGTTACTTTCTTAGGTCCCGTTAAACACTTGATTGTTGCTTTGCAAGAAAATACGGAATTTTAGTAATTTCTCAACAGTGATATTTGCATCTCTAATATCCAGTGTCTCAATACTCTTTTCCTGTGATCTCAGGCATACATAATAATTTTTGTTTCAATGTGAAATCATATAATCTTTTAAAAAAACATCTAAAATACCAGTCACAGTGAGTGAGCATGGAAACAGCTGTGCAAATACAGCAACTGAAGTGACAAGGATGTGTGCATCTACTGTTGAAATCATGCAAGCACAGAGAATGACACTTAATGGCGATTATAAGCTCTCTTGTTTGGGGTTGGTCTCTGTCTATCCATAGTCATACTATTGTTACTGGAACAGGGCCCCTTCCAGATCCTGAGAATCTGCTCTTGTCTACCCTCAGAAAGAAACTGTCTGAGAAGACACGTGCTGACAAAGCAAAAGATTTTATTGGGAAGGAGACCCCAGGCAGAGAGCAGTAGGGTAAGGGAACCCAGGAGAACTGCTCTGCCATGTGACTTGCAGTCACAGGTTTTAAGCTCATGGTGTCGCAGACAGTCATCTTGCTTGTGCCAGAATACATTAAAATGAAAATGCAAGAGAAATTAACTATGTCTTTCCTTTCTCCCTCCCAACCTCCTCCTTTTTTTCCATTCTTCCTTTTTGTCTTCATTGATCATATAGCTCTGGAGTTTAAATTCAAAAGTAGAAGGAAAAATTTCACAAATTCTTGTTCAATACTGTGTAAAATAAGAATTGGTCTTGTTAGTGTCTCATTTCTTTAAGATTCCTTTACCTCTTCCAGGTATCAATTTCTCCTCTCTTTAACTCTGTTGCTTGGTGTGTGACAGATGATCTCTTTGTAGATATGTAGACAAGAAAATGTTAATGGTTTCATTTACCTGTGGATATGTTACTTTCTTAGGTCCCGTTAAACACTTGATTGTTGCTTTGCAAGAAAATACGGAATTTTAGTAATTTCTCAACAGTGATATTTGCATCCCTAATATCCAGTGTCTCAATACTCTTTTCCTGTGATCTCAGGCATACATAATAATTTTTGTTTCAATGTGAAATCATATAATCTTTTAAAAAAACATCTAAAATACCAGTCACAGTGAGTGAGCATGGAAACAGCTGTGCAAATACAGCAACTGAAGTGACAAGGATGTGTGCATCTACTGTTGAAATCATGCAAGCACAGAGAATGACACTTAATGGCGATTATAAGCTCTCTTGTTTGGGGTTGGTCTCTGTCTATCCATAGTCATACTATTGTTACTGGAACAGGGCCCCTTCCAGATCCTGAGAATCTGCTCTTGTCTACCCTCAGAAAGAAACTGTCTGAGAAGACACGTGCTGACAAAGCAAAAGATTTTATTGGGAAGGAGACCCCAGGCAGAGAGCAGTAGGGTAAGGGAACCCAGGAGAACTGCTCTGCCATGTGACTTGCAGTCACAGGTTTTAAGCTCATGGTGTCGCAGACAGTCATCTTGCTTGTGCCCATATTTGGTCTGACTCAGGTCCTTCGTGACGGTGCTCACATGTCTCAACCCACATTCTAGCGCAAGAGGTTCTGAGAAGTTGGCCGTTACTATAGGTTGATATCTCTTCCTTCCTTTTGATCCCACCTGAATCCCCCCAGTTAGTTTGCTGATGACAACACCATGTCTCTTATTGGAATCTCTTGTTGTGAGATAATTCATGCAAGTGATTGTTATCTTCCTGGCCAAGGTAGTCAGTTTCAGTCAAGGGTTTCCTAATGCTATCAGCTAGCAATGACTGGGGGCACTCACCTAACTTACCAGACTACTGTACTTGTGGTGAGGCCCCTACAGACACTTCACCAGCCAGACCCAATGTATGACAGAAAGAAAGAGAGAGAAAAAGAGATTGAACCTGGGGCTCTGCCTTTACTGGGATCAAGGGCGGTGTGCCTAGGTTTTTGAGGTTTTATTCTTTATTGGTGAATTTAAAACATAAGGGTGGGACTTAAAGCACAAGAAGGGAAAGCTAGATCAGTCCATCAATTTCATAGGTTGACCAGGGCTTTCCAAAAGGGAAACTTCATGGGTGGAGCTGCCTGGCTCTTTATCTAGTTGTGTAGCTGGCAGTGTGTTTATTCCACGTGGATGTCTTTGAAACGATTATCTTGGTGATCAGAAACTCAATGTCAGGCATTTATGTTATGATACACAAAAGCTAACTGTCAGACATGTTCACATGTATTAGATAACATTTCCTAATTTCAGAGATGTTAAAGTGCTACAAAAAAAAGTGCATCTTAGAACCAAAATAGTGTAGCATCAATAGCATTTATCATTGGCTAAGTGCTTTATATACTTTATTTAGTCCTTATAGCAGTCATAGAAAATAAGTATGATATGGTGAATTTAAAACATAAGGGTGGGACTTAAAGCACAAGAAGGGAAAGCTAGATCAGTCCATCAATTTTATAGGTTGACCAGGGCTTTCTAAAAGGGAAACTTCATGGGTGGAGCTGCCTGGCTCTTTATCTAGTTGTATAGCTGGCAGTGTGTTTATTCCAGGTGGATGTCTTTGAAACGATTATCTTGGTGATCAGAAACTTAATGTCAGGCACTTATGTTATGATACACAAAAGCTAACTGTCAGACATGTTCACATGTATTAGATATCATTTCCTAATTTCAGAGACATTAAAGTGCTACCAAAAAAAAGTGCATCTCAGAACCAAAATAGTGTAGCATCAATAGCGTTTATCATTGGCTAAGTGCTTTATATACTTTATTTAGTCCTTATAGCAGTCATAGAAAATAAGTATGATTATTTTTCATCTCTACCTTGCAGATGAGGAAATTGAGGCTCATAAAGGTAAACATGAGGGCTTCCCTGATGACTCAGCAGGTAAAGAATCTGCCTGTAACACAGGAGATGCAGGAGATATGGGTTCGATTCTTGGATCAAGAAGATCCCCTGGAGGAGTAAATGGCAACATACTCCAGTATTCTTCCCTGAAAAAAAATTCCGTGGGCAGAGGAGCCTGGCAGGCTACAATCCAAAGAGTCTCAAAGAGTCGGACACAACTGAGCATGCCCACAAAAACAAAAATGGTAAGCAATTTGCTCAAGGTCATATGAGTAGTAAATTGAGGAGCTGAGATTTTAACTCAGATTTCTGTTACAAGTATCTACCCCTCTTACCATGTGCTCACTTTCCTTTGGGGCTGGAATGAGTGAGTCCCAGGCAGCCTGAAAAACAGTGTGGCGCTCCAAAACCACTTTGACGTGATCTTTGTTTTAAATTATCTGTTTGCTCTCAAAGTAAACTTGCTTGTATAGTTTAGAATAGGTGTTCACTGTACATTTAGAGAATGAATGAGAGCTCTTTAAGTATGTTTTGAGTATAAGATGCCCATGATATGCCAACATTATGCTACAGGAAAATATAACTTTTCGAGAAAAGTTTAGTAATAGAAATTTACTTTTGTAAGGATGCATGCAAAAATCCAGGTAGTTCTGACATCCCAGATGTCAAACAGTGTTATCCATTATCAGTATATTAAAATACAGCAAATATTACTCAAAAGCCACTACTTTCAATAAATACAGACTGTTTTTGTAACCAAGCTTATCTTGAATGTATTTGTTTCTGTTTGTCTGTTATATTAAAGACAAGGAACAGCAGTGGCCATAGGACTGGAAAAGGTCAGTTTTCATTCCAATCCCAAAGAAAGGCAATGCCAACGAATGATCAAACTGTCGCACAACTACACTCATCTCACATGCTAGTAAAGTAATGCTTAAAATTCTCTAAGCCAAGCTTCAGCAATGTGTGAACTGTGAACTCCNTGTTTGACCACTTCCAATTTGCCTTGATTCATGGACCTGACATTCCAGGTTCCTATGCAATATTGCTCTTTACAGCATCGCACCTTGCTTCTATCACCAGTCATATCCACAGCTGGGTATTGTTTTTGCTTTGGCTCCATCCCTTCATTCTTTCTAGGGTTATTTCTCCACTGATCTCCAGTAGCATATTGGGCACCTACTGACCTGGGAAGTTTCTCTTTCAGTATCCTATCATTTTGCCTTTTCATACTGTTCATGGGGTTCTCAAGGCAAGAATACTGAAGTGGCTTGCCATTCCCTTCTCCAGTGGACCACGTTCTGTCAGACCTCTCCACCATGACCCACCCGTCTTGGGTTGCCCCACGGGCATGGCTTAGTTTCATTGAGTTAGACAAGGCTTGGTCCTAGTGTGATTAGATTGACTAGTTTTCTGCGAGTATGGTTTCAGTGTGTCTGCCCTCTGATGCCTTCTTGCAATACCTACCATCTTACTTGGGTTTCTCTTATATTCTCTTTAAAACCCAGCAAATCCACTTTTAAGTAAAAACAAACTCTTGAAAATAATGATTGTGACTTGTTCAAGGATATTCTATATGATATTATTTAGAACTGACAAAAATGGAAAGAAACTAAATATCCACCAATAGGCAAATAGATAAGTAAAATGTAGTATAATTAGTGATAGATAACTAAGTATAAAGTAATTGCAAGGAATGGTCTAAGTCTATATATTAATAATAATGAAAATAATGATAGTAGTCACATGATTGTTAGCAGCTTTAGCTTTGCAAAAATCTTTGCATATATTGTATTAACAAGAGAGGCTGAATCTCAAAGCATAATATTGAGTGAAAAAAGTACACTGGAAAATGATAAAACATTGTGATACTACTTGTATTTCAAAGTACAAAATAGTATTTATGTGGCTTATTATTACATATGTAAATAGTGAAAATGTTAAAACATGGATTTCACAAATATACACAAAATTCTCTAAAATGGTGGTCTAGGGTGGCTAGGAAAGATTTATAAGACTAGGACAATTTAAGTCTACTTCAGCTTTATCAGATATATGTTATTTTCAAAAGACCCCAAATTAACGAACACTTACATGGTACAAGACCAGTTAACAAGATGTGATGGTTAATTTTACGTGTAA
This sequence comes from Oreotragus oreotragus, assembly GCA_006410675.1. NCBI lineage: Eukaryota > Metazoa > Chordata > Mammalia > Artiodactyla > Bovidae > Oreotragus > Oreotragus oreotragus. Next base: position 729,005 of record SJYX01017251.1, read on the forward strand.
GCTTGACTGGGCTAAGGGACACCCAGAGAGATGTTTAAGCAATATTTCTGAGTGTGCCTCTGAGGGTGTTTCTGGAAGAGATTAGCTCTTGAATCAGGAGACTGAGTAAAGATCACCCTTACCCAAGCTGGGTGGATATTGTTCAATTTCTTGAAGGCATAAGTAAAACAAAAAGGTAGAGGAAGGCCAAATTTGCTCTCTGCCTGAGCTCAGACCTGCATCGTCTCCTGCCCTCAGACACTGGCACTCTGATTCTTGGATTTTCATACTCAGACTAAAATTTATACCATTGGCTTCTTGATTTTCAGGTCTTCTCAGAATTCAAGGAATAAAGGGCTTGGTGTTGTCAGGCATGTACCTTAATATGAAGATTGAGAAAACTGGGGAAAATAAAAAAATATAATTCTGAGTTAGCAAAAGCAAGTGTCCCCTTCCCGCCAGCTCCTGTGCCCCTTCCATACTGAAAAAAGAGAGAAGAAAAAAGGGTTAGAAAAAAAAAATTATTCATGGCTACTCAGGGAATTCGCATTTCAACCAGGTTTCAAATTCAGAGCTCTTTACCTCCCGCTTCTCTGTCCCCTTTGTCTACAAGAATAAGTGGACCTACAATAACCTCCAGGTTTGGTCCCGGCATCCTCCTGCTTCTCCCTTCCTGCCACCCTCGTGGATTCCTCCCCCTTCATTTTTGATTGGCCAACCTTTGCCCAGGCCCTGACCCTGCCTGCCTGGGAAAGCCCAATCATCCTTCAAGAGCCTGCTCAAAGGTCACACCCTTGGTTAAGGGTCCCCTGAAGGAGGAGTGGCACAGTCGCTCTTTATACACTCAGTTATTCACCCCACGTATGCTTACCAAGTGCTGTTAATGTCCTTTAGCCAAAGACTGCCAGGACCATCTGACAAGGAAGCAAGACAGGCTTGTTACTCACTGTCGGAGGGAGAACATGTTCCTTGGGGAACCATGGGGGGTCTCAGTAACAGAGTAATAGACAAAGTTATGCAGTGGCCTTATTTTGTTTCATTTATTATGGTTTAGAGTAAACTTGTCTGAGACTGGTGTTCTGTGAGCTTGTTTATGTCCAGCTGGGGAATAGAATTGCCAGGCTATGAGTGTCAGACCAGCTTGCAGTGCTGTTGAGGTCTAGCTGTGATTATTTCCAAATGAAAGCAGGGGCTGCTTTCTTTCTTTCTCAGCACCTTTTCTCCTTGTGCCAATCATTGGATTGTGATATTTTACATTTGTCTTTTACATCACTCAGCATGTTGTATTGTATAGTGGATAGTGTGGTTATCTCTCAAGATCCATTCTAACTCTTCCCCAAAGTGGAGCAGCCATGGGATGTCAGTGAGACAGACACCACTTCCAACTTCAATGATCAGTTCTGATTTGTCTAGAACTACCTCAGTGACTGGTTCAAGGATGGGTATTTCAGGTGGGGTTCCCTGGAAATAGACACTGCAGATTTGCGTGCAGGAGATTTGGTGGGGAGGTGGTCACAGGAATGATGTAATGGAGCAAGGGAAACCCTCTAGGGCAGAGGGAAATGTGGTTCCCAAAAGTCTCACTTGATACCCAATGTGAGCTCCGGAGCTGGGATCTCCCTCCAGATGTCTGAACTGAGGTGGGGCTTTTGTGCCAACCCATTGACCAGTCCTTCAAGGCAATTTCTTCTGAAGATAAGCAAGCAGCTCCTTTTGGTGAGGGCAGTGCCTGGGGAGGAACTTAGCTGTGAATAAACAGCAGTAATCCCTTCCAGTAGTAGGGGGAGTAGGGGGGTGGAGGAGAGGAAATGAGAACTTCAATCCTAAAAGACATCTGGTTAGCATAGTCATTACAATGGGCAAATATTATAAACAAGCTATTTTCTCACCTTGCTGATAATTTCACCTTCTAGAGGACAGGTTTTGGGTGCTATTAATAATTCTCTCCAACAAGGAGCACTTGTTAGGTAAAATGAAGAGCCTTATTTAAACACATTGCCCAAGTCTAAGTCAAGGAATGGGGAGTACCATTCCTTGGGTAGAGTGATTATTTCAGAGGCATTTAGAATTTTTTTTTTTTTAATGATTAAGGGAAGAGAAGCTTGTTCATTCACTGGACACTACCAAGAAAACATATAGTCCCTGTTCCTGACTATATCGTCAGGATAAAATCAGCACACCAAGGATGGAAGTACCATGAGGCTTGCAGAGAGTTGAGGGAGGCTGTGGTGTGCCTGAGCTAGCCTGCATCAGGCCAGAGGTGGACGTGCACATCTTGTCCCAATTCTGGGTTCAGTAACTTCCTGTTGGTAGCTTGAAAGAAACAGACCATGTAAGGAGTATTTACAGCATGGAAATTGGCAAACACTATGAATCAAAGCTTTGTTCTATAGAGTCAGTTAGTTGTTAGCTATGCTCCAGCACGTCACTGAAGGAGCCCAAATCAAACCATGCCTGAAGCCTACCCTCCTCTGGGCCTTTGAATTACATGAGTCAACACACTGTCTTTATTACATAAACTATTTTGACTCCTAATTATCACATACAATTTATCTGTTTGCACATTTGTTTTCTCCAATAAGCTGAACGCTTCCTAAAAGTCATGGAACATACTAATCTTTGAATTATCAGTACCTAGGACATACTTAGTATCTGATGTAGATTGAGTAAATGAAGCAGAATGACCCTTGAACTGAAAACGATTGAGCAAGAACTGATAAAAGAGAAATAAAGCATTTAAGATGAGTGAATGTACAAGTGTTCAAACTGTCCATTCTTCCAGCCTAAACAAATAACATTCCACAGTCGAGGGAACTTTGAGAAGTTATGGATATGGGAGAGAAGGTGAAAGGTAGGTTAAGATAGGTGGGCTCATCTGATTTTTCAAAAAGGAAGAATGTGAATTCTGCAAGTCATATAGATTCTTGATTATCACATATCAGGTTCTCAAAGAGATTATTGAAATGTTGGCTAGTGAAGGAAAGGGAGCAATCCTCCCCAGTGATCAAGCCATGGTCATTAGCAGTGAAAGAAATGTAAAAGCAGAATGGTTGCGGCTTTGCATGGTGATCTGTGGCCATAGCATTAAATTTAATAGGGATAATTGAAAGACATGTGTATTTGGGTCCAAAACACAAAGAGCACGCTTTAAGGATGTGACATGGCTTAGCAGTGATGCGTATGACAAAGGTTGATAGATGTTTTTTGACAATAAATCCAATATGAGTCACCGATATGATGTGGCCACCAGAAAAGCGCTGCCATCCTGCTCTGCATTAAATGAAGCTTGGTTTGGTCTTGCTGCTTACTGATTGGTGTCTGGGTCTCATCTGATGGCTTGAATAGAAACAGATCCTGCTTGAACATCATTTTGAATGATTTGTTCTCTTATGACACACAGACACACAGACACACACACACTCCTGAGCAGTGTCCAGACTGTCTCTTATACACATCTAGATGTGTATAAGAGACAGATGTACAAGTGTTCAAACTGTCCATTCTTCCAGCCTAAACAAATAACATTCCACAGTCGAGGGAACTTTGAGAAGTTATGGATATGGGAGAGAAGGTGAAAGGTAGGTTAAGATAGGTGGGCTCATCTGATTTTTCAAAAAGGAAGAATGTGAATTCTGCAAGTCATATAGATTCTTGATTATCACATATCAGGTTCTCAAAGAGATTATTGAAATGTTGGCTAGTGAAGGAAAGGGAGCAATCCTCCCCAGTGATCAAGCCATGGTCATTAGCAGTGAAAGAAATGTAAAAGCAGAATGGTTGCGGCTTTGCATGGTGATCTGTGGCCATAGCATTAAATTTAATAGGGATAATTGAAAGACATGTGTATTTGGGTCCAAAACACAAAGAGCACGCTTTAAGGATGTGACATGGCTTAGCAGTGATGCGTATGACAAAGGTTGATAGATGTTTTTTGACAATAAATCCAATATGAGTCACCGATATGATGTGGCCACCAGAAAAGCGCTGCCATCCTGCTCTGCATTAAATGAAGCTTGGTTTGGTCTTGCTGCTTACTGATTGGTGTCTGGGTCTCATCTGATGGCTTGAATAGAAACAGATCCTGCTTGAACATCATTTTGAATGATTTGTTCTCTTTCCTTCCTCAAACCCAGCAGTCTTATTGTGAAACCAGTGTGTGTGACTGAGTCAGTGATATTACCTGCTTATGAATCACATTTGTGGTTTCATGGAGAGTCCACCCAAATTCAAGTCATCTGACTAATTAGTCACGTGCCATTACTGTGTAGTAAGAATTACAGACACTTTGTGGTATGTTACTGTCTGATAGAGCTGGTTTCCTGACATAGCTATTCCCTTTCATTATTTTTGAGAAGATTTTTTGATGATGCTGATGATCTGTAGTCTCCTATTCACTCTGGCACCTGTGTCTCTATTTCCCACCAATGGGAGATGGGCATGAACGGGCAAAAAGGAAACGGCAGCTCTAGGCATTCATTTCTCTCTGTCTCGATTTTCATACACACATGCACACACAAACACACACACACACATGCACGCATGCACACACCTCTCTCTTAAGGAGACACGGTGAACGTGCGCTCTAGCGTCTGACAGCCCCAGCTCTAACTTCCGTTTTTGGGTCAATTACTCATTAGCTTTGATCCTTGACAGGTTCTCTAAAGCCTCTAATCCTCAGTTTCCTCATCTGTAAAGTGGGAAGAGGATGCCTTCCTCAGACTGAGAGCGAAGGGAAATGATACATGGAAAAAGTACATAGCCCAGGGAAGAGTCTTCATCAGTGGAGTCAGGTTTGCTGTTTTGCTTATAGCAGACATTGCTTTGTTATTGTATTCAACAGTTCTGTTTTTATTGTACTTATGACTATCTGCAAACCACTTCCCTTTATTTCGTTTGTTCCTGTTCCTGAATTTGAATGTGAAAACACTGCATCTCTACTGTATCAAACCTTTCCCTGAAAACTAGCTTTTCCTTCTAGGAAGAATGCAGGCAACAAGCTGCAGTGATAACGTATGAGCACTGTGACTTTGTCACCATGGAAATTGCAGATCTTTTCATAGCATCTGATAGTTGTTGCAGACATTTCAAAACATTGTTTTATCCCATTGCTTTTTGAAATAACAATAGTCATTTGACCCTTCATCAGATCTTATTATTTAAAGCCTTGATGAAGGAGTACAAATATCACTATATCATATTATTTAAATATTTGATAACCATAACTGTGTAATTGTTTTCCTTTCCTTTACAGTTTTACAAATTTAAAACACTATTCTGAGAAGGGATCTGTAGGCTTTGGAAACCATGGCATGCTAAAGGTTAAGAAGCCCTGCCCTGGGGCTGTGTTGCTGCTTCAGGTTGTCATCTTGGTTGACTAAAGGGCAGTGAAGGTCATCCAAGTCCCCCTGAAGAGTCAGTATACTTCATTTCATTCTATTCATTGGTCCTATGTCCAGAGCATGTTATGGTCCACATGCCCAGAGATCCAGTAGGGGCTGAGTGAGACCCATCCCAACAAGCCCATATGTTTGACAGGAAGTTGAGTGTTCTATAGATGGTGGATTTGTCTTGGTGTTGCTTTATGGACATGGAACTTGTTAGCTGGCCAAACACAATAAAGTCAGAAATGAATCACTCATAACTGGTGGAGCGACCCATGATGTATCGGCAGCTCTTCCTTCTGGCTGTCTCTCCTTCTCAGTCCAGGCTTTGCGGTCTATATCCAGTAAGGTCCCCCAATTCCTAGTCTTTCTTCTTCATGTCCACTCTTCTATTTCTCTCCATCTTTGTTTCTGCTTCTCTTTTTCTCTCTCATCCCCACCACTTTTTCTTTCTCTCTAGTTCCCTTTCCTCCACTTCTTCATAGAGGAAGCAGTAGATATTCTGAATTTAATCATTGGGCATTCTGTATACCTGGTTTTGCATTCTTGATCAATGCTTGATCCTTCTTGGTTCTGGGCCTGTGCTTGCCCCCCTCTCTGTTATCTCACACACACACACACACACACTCACTCATTCCATTTCTATCTCTTCCTGACACACTCACATCTCAGAAAGATTATATTTATAATACCCTAAGGCATGTCTAAATACCAGCATTCATTTTGGAAGCACACTTGTTTCTCTTGCTTGGAACAGACTGAATTTTCCCCTGACTCAGAATTTTGAACTTCTTCTGGCTGAGAAGGGAGAGTCTCTAAGGGACCAGCCATATGTCAGAGTGCTATCAGCTTTCTGCACCAAGGGGTGCATGCACTCATGAGTACAGAACATTTGTTGAAGGACTCATGGCTGCATTTGGCCCAAGCAGCTCATGTTGTGCCTTTTCAGATAAAGCCTGGGTAGAGAAAGGGCATTTGGATTGGAGAGACCAGGTGTTGAGTAAGAATGAATCTGAATCCTACAGGGCTGATACTTGTAGGCTATCAAAATAGATCTATTTCCTAGAGGAAGAGGAGAGTGTTAAAACCAGTCAATCCCCGAAAGGCAAATTATAACTTTCATTCAACTTTTGTGAATTCATTTGAGTGGCAGCTGATGGCTCTCATTTCTCAAAACTGGACCCAAAGCTATCTTTCTGCATAGGCAGAGACTTGGACAGTTTTTCTCCTTTTCCTTGTATTTAGCTGTTCCACGAAATATCCTTAAAAGGGCTCAGAGGCAGCCATTCCACAACTAGAGCTATGACTTTAAATCCTCATTCCTGTGAGAGTTGACTCACTGACTTTAATTCACACTAAAGTGTGAATGACTAAAGTAAGTTTCTTTCCTTTCTTGGAAACAAGTTTATTAAATAAGAAATATGAGAGAGTATGGGAGAGAAAGAGGAGGAGGAGCGAAAGAGAGAGACTGAAGTCTGGGAGGGAACCGAGTGGAAGGACGAAGAAGTGAAATTATCTAGAGATTTTATAGCTTTATAACAAGGCTCAGCTGTGCTGTGCTGTGCTGTGCTAAGTTGGTCCCAGTTAATTTTCTGGAGGCAATTCCTTAGTTTAATTCTAGGTTTCTCCCCATAAGTTTCTAGCACTCAGTTTCAACTAGACTTTCTACTGGTTGGCTTCCTTAGCCTCTCGCGTGAGAAGCTCTTCTGTGGGTAAGATGGGAAGTGGCAAGAGAGAGGGGGAAGTCTAAAATGGACCAAACGCTGTTCAGAGGATGGTGTTTTGTCTCCTTCCATGCCATTTCATCAGATGTCATCTCAAACCGGAGCTCACACGCTCTTTTCTACCTCACAGCGAACAAATCTTGGGAGAAATCTTTCTGGCTGAGCGCGTCTCCAAGGCACCCTTCTTTAAGTGGAGAATGTGTAAACTATTTGATGTTGATTTTCAATCTGGCTGCCATTTGGTAACTGTCTGGGTCACCAAGCAAAGAAACATAATGTGTCACCTGTTCTGAATATAAATATCACCTGATCGTAACTGCTCAGTGAGCTCCAAGGTCAAAGGAGAGGTTAGCACCAGTGGAAAAGTATCATTTTCAACACAGGATGTGCTGTGCCTATTAGCAACATGGACCACATTAAGCAATTTGTGTAGGTTTCCATGAACTTGCCAGCCTGGTCTATGTAAACTTCACAATGATATCCACTTTGTTGTCAGCCCAACTTTCTAGCTCCCCTTGCAAGGAAGGAAAAGACATAAATGAGAAGGAGAAGGAGATGGGTCCTGTAGCACCTCTGCCATGGATGGAAAGGAAGAGAGTGCTGTGTGTGCTTAGTTGCTCAATCTTGCCGACTCTTTGAGACTCAGCACAGGCAAGAATACTAGAGTGAGTAGCCATGCTCTCCTCCAGGGATCTTCCCAACCCAGGGATCGAACCCGGGTCTCCTCCATTGTAGATGGATTCTTTACTGTCTGAGCCACCAGGGAAGCCCAAAAACACTGGAGTGGGCAGCCTATCCCTTCTCTAGGGGATCTTCCTGACCCAGGAATCGAACTGGGGTCTCCTGCATTGCAGGCAGATTCCTTACCAGCTGGGCTACCAGGGAAACCAGGGGAAGAAGGGTGGTTGAGTTTGAGGTCCCTGCTCTCAGACACAGGGAAGTGAGAGGAGAGTTCTCCTTGGGCCCCTCTTCCTTTGGGAGGAGAGTGAGGATCCAGTGCCAGATTGTGTAGAAACATAGAAAAATGCTTCACTATTGGCAAACAGTTCTTTTCAGTGTTTGTAAATTGGGAATAATAATACCTTTGGCACAGAGTTAAGAAGTAATGAGATAAACTATGGAAAGTACCTAATGTAACCTTGGTCTTAGACGTCACTCAATTCTTTCTTTCTGACTGCCCTGGTATGGCTGGAGGCAGCACCCCGCTCATGGCTGATGTTTCTCACTAGTATTCCAGCTGTCAGACTAGTGGAATAATGTATTGTATCTTTCAGTTTAAATTTTCTCCCTCCCTGCTTCCTACTCTCCCTCCTTCCCTCCCTCCTTTCCATGAGGTTAATTAAGAGTCTCCTATGTACCAGGCATTTGGTTGGTGCTAGGTACCTAAGGATGAATCAAACACAGGAGCACCCATGGATGAAGGCAAACCTGAGCAGTGTTAAGTACAGGAGCACCTACTGAGCATGATTGGAACCACGGGCAGGGCCAATGAGAAAGACAGGGTCCCTGCCCACACAGAGCTTACTCTTGAAAATAAATGATTATAATAGAGAACAATGGGAGCATCAGAGTTCTTGTGATGAGCCCAAAACGGAGGGAGTTCAGCCAGGGTCAGGCTTCCCAGAGACGTGCCCTTTCTCTGGACTCTCGGGAACACGCTAGATGCTGGATATGCATGCCTGGCAGTAACTGTGGGTTGCCCTACCAGGAATGAGTCATGCTGAAGAACAGCAACTGCCGGTGGCTGGGCCTGGCTGCCCAGACCTCAGAGGGACAGTGGGAGGTTGTCCGTTAGGGTTGCAGCTAGGAAGTTAGATTTTTTTTTTGATGGCTGTTGGAAAATTGAGCAACATAGATAGTAGCTTTTAACCATTCATTCATTTAGTTAACAAACGTTTTTCTGAGCACCTACTATGTGCTACAGACTCTGCTGGCTGCTAGAAATACAGAGGAGAGTCAGGTCCTCAATTTCTGTACAGTGGGGTCTGAGTTTGGGGGCAAATTTCCCCAGGGCAGCATTTCGAGAGCAGCAGTTCTTCAAGTATGTTACAGATGTTCCTGGGCACTCAAGGAGGTGTGAAGTGGTACAGACACGAACACTTTTGATTTTATGAGTTGGCTCTGTTTAGAAAAAACCTAAATAAAAGTGTGAGTCTCTTTAAAGAAAATATCCAGTAAATATAGCATAAATGATAGGCAGGCACAACAAAATTTGTAAAGATAAGATGTTAAGGGCTGAAGTTTTGGGAATACTCTATTAGGAAAATCTGAATGATTAAGGGACACGATGCCTTTTCCTTTGAGTCCTCCCCAAAGCCTCACTTTTCAGGTTGGGTGTTGGGTGCTCAGGCCAGCCAGGGAATCATGGAGCTGCCCCCGGTGACAGTGTCTGTATCCTCCATTCTGTCCACTTGCCCTTCCTCTTTGCTGCCTGTCTTGGGCTCTCTTTGGCGTTGGCAGCATCTATGAGAGGTAACAGGAGGATGTGGGAACTCGTGGGTGGTCCTGGTGGAGTACACATGGAAGAGAGAGTGTCGTGCGATGGAAAGGATCCAGAGACTGAAATCAGGAGATCAAATGTTCAAATCCTAGTTTGCAACAGATTTCGTGTGAATATCAGTGTATCAGTTTTTTTCTTTTCAAATAGGAAGAGAATCATATCTACTCTACTATATAGTTGAACTGAAATAATATATGGGAACGCTTTGTAAAAATATACTCTATTTTTGTTTTTTAGAACATTTTTAGGTTTACAGGGAAATTACTCAGAAAATACAGAGAGTTCCCAAATACCACCCACTCCTCAGCCTTGCCTATGGTTTCCTGGGTCAGGAAGATCCCCTGGAAAAGGAATGGCAACCCACTCTGGTATTCTTGCCTGGGAAATCCCACAGATAGAGGAGACTGGCAGGTTATAGTCCACGGGGTTGCAAAGAGTCGGACATGACTTAGCAACTAAACAACATCAAAGTAGTATGGAACATTTGGTACAACTGATGATCCAATATTGATATATTAGCTAATATATTAGCTGATCCATGCTTTATATTAGGATTCACCCTTTGCATTGGAGTGGATTTTGACAAATGCATAGTGTCGGGTACCTACCATTACTTTATCATATAGAATAATTTCACTGACCTTAAAATGCCCTGAGCTTCACCTGTTCATCCCTTCCCCCTCCCCTTGAATTTTTGGCAACCACTGATCTTTTTACTGTCTCTATAGTTTTGCCTTTTCCAAAATGTCATATAATTGGAATTTGTAGCCTATTGAATTCATATATTGTGTAGCCTTGTCAGACTGATTTCTTATACCTTACAATATGCTTTTAAGTGGAAAATTCTGAAAGAGATGAGAATACCAGACCACCTGACCTGCCTCTTGAGAAACCTATATGCAGGTCAGGAAACAACAGTTAGAACTGGACATGGAACAACAGACTGGTAACGAAGAGGAAAAGGAGTACCTTTTTCCAGGTGTATATTGTCACCCTGCTTATTTAACTTCTATGCAGAGTACATCATGAGAAACGCTGAGCTGGAAGAAGCACAAGGTGGAATCAAGATTGCTGGGAGAAATATCAATAACATCAGATATACAGATGACACCACCTTTATGGCAGAAAGTGAAGAGGAGCTAAAAAGCCTCTTGATGAAAGTGAAAGAGGAGAGTGAAAAAGTTGGCTTAAAGCTCAACATTCAGAAAATGAAGATCATGGCATCTGGTCCCATCACTTCATGGGAAATAGATGGGGAAACAGTGGAAACAGTGTCAGACTTTATTTTTTTGGGCTCCAAAATCACTGCAGATGGTGACTGCAGCCATGAAATTAAAAGACGCTTACTCCTTGGAAGAAAAGTTATGAACAACCTGGATAGTATATTCAAAAGCAGAGACATTACTTTGCCGACTAAGGTCCGCCTAGTCAAGGCTATGGTTTTTCCAGTAGTCATGTATGGATGTGAGAGTTGGACTGTGAAGAAGGCAGAGTGTTGAAGAATTGATGCTTTTGAACTATGGTGTTGGAGAAGACTCTTGAGAGTCTCTTGGACTGCAAGGAGATCCAACCAGTCCATTCTGAAGGAGATCAGCCCTGGGATTTCTTTGGAAGGAATGATGCTAAAGCTGAAACTCCAGTACTTTGGCCACCTCGTGCGAAGTGTTGACTCATTGGGAAAGAATCTGATGTTGGAAGGGACTGGGGGCAGGAGGAGAAGGGGATGATAGAGGATGAGATTGGCTGGATGGCATCACTGACTTGGTGGACGTGAGTCTAGTGAACTCTAGGAGTTGGTGATGGACAGGGAGGCCTGGTGTGCTGCGATTCATGGGGTCGCAAATAGTCGGACACAACTGAGAAACTGAACTGAACTGAACTGAGGTAACTTTCTGGAACTTTCTCACTTTTTCAATGATCCAACAGATGTTGGCAATTTGATCTCTGGTTCCTCCACCTTTTCTAAATCCAGCTTGAACATCTGGAAGTTCATGGTTCACATACTGCTGAAGCCTGGCTTGGAGAATTTTGAGCATTACTTTGCTTACGTGTGAGATGGGTGCAATTGTGCGGTAGTTTGAGCATTCTTTGGCATTGCCTTTATTTGGATTGGAATGAGAACTGACCTTTTCCAGTCTTGAGGTCACTGCTGAGTTTTCTAAATTTGCTGGCATATTGAGTGCAGCACTTTCACAGCATCATCTTTTAGGATTTAAAATAGCTCTACTGGAATCCCATCACTTCCACTAAGTTTGTTCATAGTAATGCTTCCTAAGGCCCACTTGACCACATTCCAGGATGTCTGGCTCTAGGGAAGTGATCATACCATCATGGCTATCTGGGTCATGAAGATCTTTTTTGTACAGTTCTTCTGTGTATTCTTGCCATCTCTTCTTAATATCTTCTGTTTCTCTTAGATCCATACAATTTCTGTCCTTTATCGAGCCCATCTTTGCATGAAATGTTCCCTTGGCATCTCCAGTTTTCTTGAAGAGATCTGTAGTCTTTCCCAGTCTGTTGTTTTCCTCTATTTCTTTGCATTGATTGCTGAGGTGTGCTTTCTTATCTCTCCTTGCTGTTCTTTGGAACTCTGCATTCAGATGGGTATATTTTTCCTTTTCTTCTTTGCCTTTAGCGTCTCTTCTTTTCTCAGCCATTTGTAAGGCCTCCTCAGATAACCATTTTGCCTTTTTGCATTTCTTTTTCCTGGGGATATATGGCTTTATTGAGGTATAATTTACATGCCAGAAATTTCACCCATTTTAAAGGTGCAATTCAATGATTTTTAGTAACTCTACAGGGTTGTGCAACTATCTGAACATTATAATTCTGTATTTTAATTTAATAATTATTATTATTAAATTAAATAATAATATCTACATGGCAGGCATCATGATCAGCATATTAACTTTCATAATTACAACTATTCTGAAGGTAGTAATTATCTCTAGTTTATGAATTATTTTTTGAAGCTTAGAGATAAGTAATTGTCTGAAGTCACACAACCGTTAGGAGGTAACATCAGGACTGGAGTCCAGACCTGCCTGACTGCAAATACCCTATTTTAGGCAATATGACATAATGTGTCTCAAATAGGAAAACCAAGTTCTACTTTAAGACTGTAATTTACTAAATAAAAAGTGAATTAGTTTTAATTCATGGTTGTATTCAGATGCTAGCACACATATAAGCAAGCAGTAAACATCTGTTAAATGACTCAAGAATCCAAACCTGTGTTATACGACGGGGTTATTTTAGAACTACTCCACTATTATTTTTGTTCAAATGATAGGCCATTGGTGGCCTTAGCCTTTCGTATAATTTGTGTAACTATAACTAGGAGTGGGTGAGGGGAAGGCTTGTTAATCCTGCTGCCACGTGAGGAGGGGTGAGTAGGGTCACTAATTATCTTTCCTCTTTTTAGAATTATTATTTTGTTATTATTTTATTTAAAAATTTTAATCATTTTATTGTAAATATTTTATTTTTTTTACATTTTTATTGGATTATAGTTGATTTAAAATGTGCTTCTGCTATATAGCAAAGTGAATCAGTTATACATCAATAACAGTATTCTATATATTGACTGTAGTATGTACTCATCCGAAAGAATGATTACAGTGACAAAAATGTGAGACTAAAGGTGGGAAAAATATATAACTAACTACATTTAGGGGAAGGTGTACAACTTTTTTTCTCTGTTGCTCACGTCTTAGTGACATACATCTCACTTTTCTTCCTTGCGAAAAGTAAAGAATAGATACTCTCATAATTCTCTTTTGATTGTCCTGAAATTCTGTATTTTTTCTGGTTAATATGGATCTAGAATCATCATAATCAAATAAAACATTGTCCGCAGCTGGCTTTCACTTCATTTTACAAACAAACTTTGGCAAATATGAGGAAAGGAAAGAAGGAAAAAAGTAAATAAACAAAAGGAAAATAAATTAAAAGAAGCAACTGATGACAAGGAGAAAAGAAAGGAATGAAGGGTCCAGAAGAGAAAATTAACTGAAGGAGGAAAGGAAAAGGGGAATTAACGGGGCAAGAAGAAGGCAGAGGACAAACAGCAGGGAGAAGAGAGAAGAAAATACAAACGAGAGTGGGACAAGAGCCGGGTAGAAAAGTTAGAAAGGCAGAGAAGAAAGCAACTCAGTGATTTCAGCCAGGTCTATGCATTTCGAAGCAATGCTTTCTGAATCCACGCTTTAACCACAAGCCTTGAAATGCAGTTTGAACTGCAAACAGTCTCTACCGTGACGTTTCTCCAAATGTTTTTCTGCTGAAAAGATTGCCTAGTGCATGGGTCCTTTTGCTTCCTAGTCCCTGTTTGAAACCAGATCTGGAAGCCTCAGCTTTCTATTTCCATAAGGCGTGAAGGGCTCTGGCCTTGAGTTAGCCAGACATGGACAGGCTCAATTCGCAAAGGTAGGCTGGCCAAGGGAGCGGAGCGTGAGTTGTTGACTGCCGCAGGAGGGCTGGCTAGGTTGAGTCGTTCTTGGTTCTGCTCCAGTGTGATCTCACACATCGTGACAGGGCTTGTATCTCACTCTGGTGAAAGTGGTCCTCATTAAGTGAAACCCAGAAGGCTTGACGAGACAGAGTAAAGACAGTCTTGGCCTGTCCTAGGGACTCAGCAAAAACATAGGATGCTAAACTTTATGTTGAAATGTTTAGGTCCTGTTCTCAAGACAATCCACAAGCCATGCAAATCTCTGAATCCTCTCCTCAAATGGACTGTGCATTCTTTTTATCTGGAAAAATGAACACAGTCGCTTCGCCCATCTGCTTTGCTTTTCAAGAGAATAATTTGCTGTCTGTTTTATATGGAAGCAAAATGATAGAACGCATCTGTAGTTCCCAGAGAAGGGTGTTTATAGTGTCAGCATTTCTGCCATATCCTTCATCAGTGTACTGGAGATGTTGATTGGGTCATTCATATTTATTAAAGCTTAATGTTTTGCTAAATGAAGTTCATCACTCAGTAGTGTCCGACTCTTTGAGATCGCATGGTCTATAGCCCACCAGGCTTCTCTTTCTGTGGAATTCTCCAGGCAAGAATACTGGAATGAGTAGCTATTCCCCTCTCCAGTGAATCTTCTAGACCCAGGGAAGCCCCACTGACATTAAAGCAGACCACAGAAAATGTTTTATTTAATTGTGATTAGACTAGGTTCATACTAGAAATTTCTAGTTCTTCAGAGCACTCTACAGGGAATTATAGGAGTTGTATATATGTTATGGACTGAAAGTTTTGGGTCCCCAAAAACCTCATATCTTGAAGCCTTAACCCTCAATATGATGATATTTGGAGATGAGGCCCCCTGAAAAAAGTGATTAAGATTAAATGAGGTCATAAGCATTGGGCCCTGATCTGAGAGAATGTGTCCTTATAAAAAGAGATACCAGACAGCAGGCTTGCTCCTCTCTCCCTCCCTCCCTTCCTCTTTCTCTCTATTCCTCCACACATATTGAGGAGATTACATGCATGGATGTATTTAATAGCAAGAAGGTGGCCCATCTGCAAGCTAGGAAGAGACCCTTCATTAGCAACTTAATCCACTGGCACCTTGATTTTGGACTTCCCAAACTTCATAACTGTGAGAAAGAAATTTCTGTTGTTTTAGCCATCCAGCCAGTGTCATTTTGATAAGACAGCCTGAGCAGACAGCACAGTATGGTCTCCTTTTTGTGAGGAGGAGGGGAAGGAATGTGCAGTCAAGACGTGATCAAGAAAAGGGTTGGCCATGTTCCCTTCACTGGAGTCTGTGATTTTTTCTTCTTTTTGAACTCAACACTTTCATTCTGTTAAACTACCTTGTGTTAAGTAAGCATTCCCAGAACATTTTGACACTGATTTACTGATTTCATAGTCATATATAAATGTGTAAAATCAAATATTCCATATATCACGTTTTTTTCCCTCAGAGACAATAGTAGCCTTTCATTGAATGACTGCCTCTTTTAAAAGAATTATTTGTTTGTCTGTGCTGAATCTTTGCTGTGGCACATGGAGTCTTTGCTGTGTCACAGGGGATCTTTCATTGCGATGCACAACAGTATGTGTGGCACAAAGGCTTAGCTGCCAACGCGTGGGATCTTAGTCCCCCTACCAGGGACTGAAGTCACATCCCCTGCATTGCGAGGTGGATTCTTAACCACTGGACTACCAGGGAAGTCCATGAATGACTGTCTTTAGAAAAGAAAATTCTATGGGAAGAGAAGGTTCATGTTCTCTTTAGCCCATTGATTCAATTTACCCCTTCACACAAATTCCAACAGTCAGACTACTGTGCTATTTACTAAGTAGTCCAGACACAGTCCAATTTGTTAGTCCAGACAGTTCAATTTGTTAATATTTTCAGAAGAACTTTTAGACATTAAGCCCTAGGACATTTAAACAGACTCTCTCTTTATGATCTAAGCCTGGTAGGCTTGCATCTGGTTCCAGGTTGTGGATTTTATCAAGGGCCTTCCTCCTAATCAACTGCCTCTCCCCCTGGTCCCTCTTCCATTCACACTCTTCTCTGCATTGTCAGGAAAATAATGAGTGCTGAAGGCTCCAGACTCCCTCCTACCTCTAGTTTTTTACTTACTGTCTGGAGAGTACTCTCTACCAGGATAATCCTATTCATTCATTGTATCTATTTATTTATCCATTGCCAGATACTGTCCTAGGATCTAGGGATATATGGCATCTGTTAACAAGACAAATAATCCCATTTTCAAGAACTATATTCTTGTTGTAAGCCACAGGTTGAATTGTCTGGGAAGCACACTCTGATAAGTTTAGGAGCCAAGATGTTTATTATGAGATATTCCTGGTGTCAAGATCTGTTAAAGGATAAAAGGAAGCAGGATTAGAAACAGGGAAAGCTGAGCTTCAATACAAGCTTAATAGAGAGAGGGACAAGAAGGCCTGGAGTGCTACAGTCCATGGGATCGCAGAGTCAGACACGACTTGGTGACTGAACAACAAGGCAGTCTTAGCTACCCCAAGGGGTAATTTAGAGCAAAACTGGCCATTTGAGTAGGCCCCACTGAAATGACTGGGATTTTATTCCCTGCCCTGATTAATGATATTAATAGTATCTGAGCTCTCCCAAGAAGGAAATGACTTTGGG
Organism: Oreotragus oreotragus; assembly: GCA_006410675.1. Classification (NCBI taxonomy): domain Eukaryota; kingdom Metazoa; phylum Chordata; class Mammalia; order Artiodactyla; family Bovidae; genus Oreotragus; species Oreotragus oreotragus. The sequence continues at coordinate 745,713 of SJYX01017251.1, forward strand.
CAAAGTGGCTTTCTGTGGCTGAGATAATATCTGAAGGGGCAGGCAGCTGAAGGCTCTCTGATGAGCAGGAAGGATGTCATCATGTCTACAGCATCATACATTATATGCTACACATCGTGTAGTTCTAGCATAGGTTTACTGAAACTGTGTGAGCCTAAATCCCAAAGCCATATTTTTTTTTGGCTTGTTTTTAGTGACAGACTGTTTTCTAAAAAATTGAAGCAGTTTTGGGAAATAGGAGAGTATTATAATACTTATTATATTGTGAAAGTCACTCAGTTGTGTCCAACTGTGACCCAGTGGACTAACGGGCTTCTCTGTCCATGGAATTCTCCAAGCAAGAATACGGAAGTGGGCTGCCATGCCCTTCTCCAGAGGAGCTTCCCAACCCAGGGATTGAACCCAGGTCTTCCTCATTGCAGGCAAATTCTTTACTATCTTAGCCACCAGGGAAGCCCTTTAGTATATAAAGGACTGCAAATAGTATAGAAATGTGATGATTCTCAGTTCAGTTCAGTCACTCAGTCGTGTCCGACTCTTTGCGGCCCCATGAATCTCAGCACGCCAGGCCTCCCTGTCCATTACCAACTCTCGGAGTTCACTCAGACTCGCGTCCATCGAGTCCGTGATGCCATCCAGCCATCTCACCCTCTGCCGTCCCCTTCTCCTCCTGTCCCCAGTCCCTCCCAGCATAAGAGTCTTTTCCAATGAGTCAACTTTTTGCATGAGGTGGCCAATTCCAAATAATTTTCTTATTTTCAGTAAATGCAATTTAAAAAAACAAATAGTTGTTAAGCCAGTTCAGTTCAGTCGCTCAGTCATGTCTGACTCTTTGTGACACCATGGACTGCAGCACGCCAGGCCTCCTTGTCCATCACCAACACCTGGAGTTTACCCAGACTCATGTCCATTAAGTAGGTGTTGCTATCCAACCATCTCATCCTCTGTCACCCCCTTCTCCTCCTGCTTTCAGTCTTTCCTAGCATCAGGGTCTTTTCCAATGAGTCAGCTCTTCACATCAGGTGGCCAAAATATTGGAGTTTCAGCTTCAACATCAGTCCCTCCAGTGAACACCCAGGACTGATCTCCTCTAGGATGGACTGGTTGGATCTTCTTGCAGTTGTTGAAGCATCTCGTAAAAGCAATTTAAAGATTCCTTTTATAGAAGTGGCATGGAAAAAAGATATACATATATAAAAGAAAATGTTTAATGTGATTCAATGTTTAGAACCTTACAGACTTCAAAGAATTAATACACCAAAAAGAGCAAAAGTTGTCAAAATTCCTGTACCAAACATAAGTTTAGAAAATACACTCACTGTACCATTTGGGTTCACTTCAGTGTTTGTGGATGAACAAGCTGATGATGATGGTATGATCCTTCAAAGAAAAACCTCTTCTTACTGGGTCTCCAATCTCTGATTATGCATATCTTGTCCCTGGTGTGCTGATAAGCAGTGGCTTTCTGCCCTGATCTATGGGAAATCGACCTTCTCACAACTAGACTGTAATGGCCATCCCACTGAATGAAATGGTCCTCTCAGCACAAAGAAAGGTCAGGGAGACAAAGCTCCTTATGCCTAGAGCTCAAGGTTGAGTAACAAGTACACAGTCTACAGCAGGACCTAAGGTACCTCGAAGCCCCTCCTGGACAATGCTCTCCAGAAACAGCAAGGTGCTCAATCAAGTTAGCACGCTTCATGCAGTAAGTGAAGAAAGAAAAATACAGAAACACTTGCATGTGCACACACACACACACAGATTCTATTCTGTGTTTTCCAGTTAATTCCAGAATTTCCTGGACAGATAATGGTCTCTTACTCTAGAATCAGTGATTTCTTCTCCTTCTCTGGTAGAAGTTAGTCTCTTATGAATGAGATTAACAGATCTAGTGGAGAAGGCAATGGCACCCTACTCCAGTATTTTTGCCTGGAAAATCCCATGGACGGAGGAGCCTGGTAGGCTGCAGTCTATGAGGTCACTAAGAGTCGGACACGACTGAGCGACTTCACTTTGACTTTTCACTTTCATGCATTGGAGAAGGAAATGGCAACCAACTCCAGTGTTCTTGCCTGGAGAATCTCAGGGATGGGAGAGCCTGGTAGACTGCCATCTATGGGGTTGCACAGAGTCGGACATGACTGAAGTGACTTAGCAGCAGCAGAAGTGGCAAATCTAGACTGAGAACTCAGTTTTCCCTCAGTGAGTTGTTGAAAGTCTAGTTTCTAAACCTGCAAAATGAAGTCCATAATCTGTATCCATGAGTGAATGGGATAGAACAGAAACGTAGTGCCCTTGATATTAGAAGACCAGGGTTTAGGTCTTAGTTTTACTATTGAGTGACTATCTTTGGCAAGTCCTTTGTTAAACTCTCTGCTTTTCATTTACCCACCTTTTAACTAACATGATAATAATGTAATTTCACACCCTGTAGTTGAAGACTATTGTGTAGATACAGGGTATCTACATGATATAGAAACCATGAAATCAAGATTCCCATAGCTGGGAGGCATTTGAGAGATTGTTTCTTTGAGACCCTACCTTTAGAAAAATGAATGTCTGAATCACCACTGAGAGATCCCCTGGTTGACTTAATTCTTAACTCAAAGCAAAAGAACTCTGCACTTGGGAAATTATGGCTTTTCAGTCGTCACAGCAAACTTTCCACAAACACTTGTCCAATTGAATTAAGTTGGAAACATTTGATGCATCAGTTCAGTTCAGTTCAGTTCAGTCGCTCAGTCGTGTCCGACTTTTTGCGACCCCATGAATCGCAGCACATCAGGCCTCCCTGTCCAGCACCAACTCCCGGAGTTCACTCAGACTCACGTCCATAGAGTCCGTGATGCCATCCAGCCATTTCATCCTCGGTCGTCCCCTTCTCCTCTTGCCCCCAATCCCTCCCAGCATCACAGTCTTTTCCAGTGAGTCAACGCTTCGCATGAGGTGGCCAAAGTACTGGAGTTTCAGCTTTAGCATCATTCCTTCCAAAGAAATCCCAGGGTTGATCTCCTTCAGAATGGACTGGTTGGATCTCTTTGCAGTCCAAGGTACTCTCAAGAGTCTTCTCCAACACCACAGTTCAAAAGCATCAATTCTTCAGCGCTCAGCTTTCTTCACAGTCCAACTTTCACATCCATACATGACCACAGGAAAAACCATAGCCTTGACTAGGCGGACCTTAGTCGGCAAAGTAATGTCTCTGCTTTTGAATATACTATCCAGGTTGGTCATAACTTTTCTTCCAAGGAGTAAGCGTCTTTTAATTTCATGGCTGCAGTCACCATCTGCAGTGATTTTGGAGCCCCAAAAAATAAAGTCTGACACTGTTTCCACTGTTTCCCCATCTATTTCCCATGAAGTG
>SJYX01017251.1:766438-804000 GCA_006410675.1 Oreotragus oreotragus
AGATAACCACAATGGTATGATCACTCACCTAGAGCCAGACATCCCGGAGTGTGAAGTCAAGTGGGCCTTGGGAAACATCACTATGAAACAAGCTAGTGGAAGTGATTGAATTCCAGTTGAGCTATTTCAAATCCTAAAAGATGATGCTGTGAAAGTGCTGCCTCAATATGCCAGCAAATTTGGAAAACTCAGCAGTGGCCACAGGACTAGAAAAGGTCAGTTTTCATTCCAATCCCAAAGAAAGGGAATGCCAAAGAATGTTCAAACTACCCCACAGTTGCACTCATATCACATGCTAGCAAAGTAATATTCAAAATTCTCCAAGTCAAGCTTCAACAGTATGTAAACCATGAACTTCCAGATATTGAAGCTGGATTTAGAAAAGGCAGAGGAACCAGAGATCAAATTGCCAACATTTGCTGGATCATTGAAAAAGCGAGAGAGTTCCAGAGAAAACATCTATTTTTGCTTTATTGACTATGCCAAAACCTTTGACTGTGTGGATCACAACAAACTCTGAAAAATTCTTCAAGAGATGGAAATCCCAGACCACCTTATTGGCTTCCTGAGAAATCTGTATGTAGGTCAAGAAGCAACAGTTAGAACTGGACATGGAACAACAGACTAGTTCCAAATAGGGAAAGGAGTATGGCAAGGCTATATATTGTCACCCTGCTTAGTACATCATGCAAAATGCTGGGCTAGCTAAAGCACAAGCTGGAATCAAGATTGCTGGGAGAAATATCAATAACCTCAGATATGCAGATGACATCACCCTTATGGCAGAAAGTGAAGAACTAAAGTGCCTATTGATGAAAGTGAAAGAGGAGATTGAAAAAGTTGGCTTATAACTCACTATTCAGAAAACTAAGATCATGGCATCTGGTTCCATCACTTCATGGCATATAGATGGAGAAACAATGAAAACAGTGAGAGACTTTATTTTGGGGGGCTCCAAAATCACTGCAGATGGTGATTGCAGCCATGAAATTAAAAGACACTTGCTCCTTGGAAGAAAACCTATGGCCAGTGTACACAGCATATTGAGGAGGAGCAACATTACTTTGCCCACAAAGGTCTGTCTAGTCGAAGCTATGGTTTTTCCAGTAGTCGTGTGTGGATGTGAGAGTTGGAATATAGATACAGCTGAGCACTGAAGAATTGATGCTTTTGAACTATGGTGTCACAGAAGACTCTTTTTTTTAAAATATAAATTTATTTATTTTAATTGGAGGTCAATTACTTTACAATATTTTGTTGGTTTTACCATACATCAACATGAATCCACCACGGGTGTACACGTGTTCCACATCCTGAACCCCCCTCCCACCATCCCTCTGGGTCATCCCAGTGCACCAGCCCCGTGAGAGTCCCCTGGAGTGCAAGGAGATCAAACCAGTCCATCCTAAAGGAAATAAGTCCTGAATCTTCATTGGAAGGGCTGATGTTGAAGTTGAAACTCCAGTATTTTGGCCAACCTGATGTGAAGAACTGACTCATTGGAAAAGGCCCTGATGCTGGGAAAGATTGAAGGAAGGAGGAGAAGGGTGCGACAGAGGAGATGCTTGGATGGCATCATTGACTCAATGGACATGAGTTTGAGTAAGCTTCGGGAGTTGGTGATGGACAGGGGCCTAGCTTGCTGCAGTCCAGTCCATCCTAAAGGAAATAAGTCCTGAATCTTCATTGGAAGGGCTGATGTTGAAGTTGAAACTCCAGTATTTTGGCCAACCTGATGTGAAGAACTGACTCATTGGAAAAGGCCCTGATGCTGGGAAAGATTGAAGGAAGGAGGAGAAGGGTGCGACAGAGGAGATGCTTGGATGGCATCACTGACTCAGTGGACATGAGTTTGAGTAAGCTTCGGGAGTTGGTGATGGACAGGGGCCTAGCGTGCTGCAGAATTGGACACGACTGAGCATTGAACTGAATTGAGACACATGTCCCCCTGCTCTCCCCACCTTCCCCGCCCAGCCCCCGAGAAATGCTAGGAAGTGAGAGTTGGACTGTGAAGAAGGCTGAGCGCTGAAGAATTGATGCTTTTGAACTGTGATGTTGGAGAAGACTCTTGAGAGTCCCTTGGACTGCAAGGAGATCCAATCAGTCCATTCTGAGGGAGATCAACCCTGGGATTTCTTTGGAAGGAATGATGCTGAAGCTGAAACTCCAGTACTTTGGCCACTTCATGTGAAGAGTTGACTCATCCCTCTGATGCTGAGAGGGATTGGGGTCAGGAGGAAAAGGGGACGACAGAGGATGAGATGGCTGGATGGCATCACTGACTCGATGCACATGAGTCTGAGTGAACTCCGAAAGATGATGATGAACAGGGAGGCCTGGCGTGCTGCGATTCATGGGGTCACAGAGTCGGACACGACTGAGTGACTGAACTGAACTGAACTGAAGTCTCTTCTACACTGAAATCCAGCCCTAATTCCATACATGATAAGATATAACATTGGTAAAGGTGATAAAGGCAATCCAGCACTGACAAAGTACAGACACTAAGGATTTATGCTCTGGGCCAGTATTGATGAGTCAGGAGTAGAACCCAGGGCTCCTGACTCCCAGTGCAGTACTCCTCCAATAGGCTTCCCCAAATGCTTTTTTTGGGGGGGATTAGTATGATATCCCTCTCTCACATACACAAAAGTAATTCTGTCATTAAACTAATTTACAAAGACAGGTTTAAAAAATAGGATAAATAAAGCTAAAAGTTTTATTTGCAGAAGAACTTCTTAAAGCTTTTAACAAAATGTAATATATTGTGGGACTTCCCTAGCGGTCCAGTGTTTAAGACTCTGCACTGCCAATACATGAGGGCAGGGTTCAGCCCCTGGTCAGGGAGCTATATCCTACTTGTACAACTAGAAAATCCAGCATGCTGGACCTAAGGCCCGGTGCAGCCAAATAAATAAATAAAAATAAAGATAAAATAATAATATAAATACACTGTGAATCTTATGTTAGCCGAGTATTCAGAAATGACTGACCATTTTTGAACAAGAAATCATCCCCTCTCCCCAGTATTTATTTCTTCAAAGTACCTTGTAAGAGAAGATCACACTTTAGGAAATACTACATTATCATTTTATGCTTGAAAAATTGTTAATCTTTGGAAATTAGCATCATTCATATAGGTTAATAGATTTTTTTTTTCTCTCCATCCCTCCTTAGGCCTCCATTTCTACCATATCTTGATTTCTACCACATCCTAGCCTACTGATATACACTGCTATTCTTGCACTCAAACATATCTCCACTTATGTAATGAATATTGAGTGAGCATACATTCTATGCCAGGTCTGATATTGATGTTGGATCTTTAAAGATGAACAAGATGTAATCTCTGTTTTTATATTACTCATGGACTAAAATGAGAGACAGATTCCAAATGAACCATAACACAAAATATTCTAAGTGCTATTATAGACATAAAAATGATATTCTGTGAGTACAAAAATAGATGTGACCAAATTCTGCTCTTTCTAGTGAACAAAACTCCTAGGAGATTTTTATAGGAACTATTACTAAGTCTCTCCCATCCTTTATTTGAATAAAATAATATTCGGATCTCGGTGCTGGGCTTTATACTCTTATATACGTTATCCCGTATCTTGTCCACTCTGGCCTACTGGGATAACCAGACCATATCTTTTGGAAGCTTGAGTTAGTAACACATGTGGTAGCTCTCCTTTCCTGCTCCTGCCATTTGCAGATCTGATGGATGTCCTTGTACATTTTCATGCAAATCCCTAATAACAACCTCACTCAAAGCAGGGCCAATGACCCATATCAAGAACTTCTCCCAGTATTAGAAAATTTCATGCTACTAGAGAATTTTCTTTCAACCTTAAACCAATTTGAGTCTAAGTAAAAGTTCTAGGTGGGGGGTGGGGGGAAACACACACACAGGACCCATTTAAACTGTTCTAAATGGGCCACTGCTTTCCAAATAATTTTCCTAGAGAAATTTGCATCGAGAAGAGAGAACTTTGAAAGTTGTTACTGATCCTTCCTTTCTTCTTTACATCTTCATTTCCAAATGTTAATTGAGGTCCTACTAGGGTTGTCAGATGTACTGATAAGCATCCCAGGGACACCGAACTCAGTCCCCAGATAGTGACCTTCTAAATCAGGTACACTTACCCTCATGTTACATATACAAAAATTGAGAAAATGAGAATTTACATGTCTTGCCCTGAGATGCACATGCCAATAGGTCGATGGGTTGAAATTAAATTTGAGTTTTTCAAATTCCCAGATCCAAAAAGTTTTTATTTATAGTATATCATGCCTTATGCTGAGGTTTCACAAGTCTGAATGCAAATAGGCCAACCGTTTTATTGACACTTGAATCCTCTTGCCTTATTACATGCCAGGTCACTTTCAATTATCTCTGGGAGACCACAGGGATATGTTACATATACTTTGCTCCAGTGGTTCCTAAACCCATCATCATTAGAATGATCTGGGAAGATGTTAAAAATCAGAATTCTAAATGTGTGCCCCATGTTTAGAAAATTTTTTTTTCTACAGGTCTAGAGTTAAGGACTAAGAAACTATATTTTAAAGAAAGTGTCCAAATGATCTGATGACTAGTCAGGTTTTGTAACAATGTTTTTTTTTTCACATGTCATCATATATTGGGATCACAGATTGAGACCCAAGTGGAGAATAAATGGTAAGCAAAGCTTCCTGTGATAATAAATTGTAGAAAATTAAATGAAACTTTTAACCCTTTCTCAGTGGTCCCTTTTCCATCTTCTCTCCTGGGAAGTACTGTCCAGGAATCAAAAAACTAGACTTTGGCCCTTTCTCCTTGCTTATCTACTCAAGCTCAGTCATTCAGTCATGTCTGACTCTGCAACCCTAGCCCACCAGGCTCCTCTGTCCATGAGATTTTACAGGCAAGAATGCTAGAGTGGGTTTCCATTTGCTCCTTATCTACTGAAGAGGACTAAAAAGGATAAATCACAATGACTATACCACCACAATACTTTTGTATTATGCACACACCACCCCACTTCTCCCAGTCTAGTCTAAGCCACCAACCATTTCACCATGGGGCTTCAGTAATAACCTTCTAACTTGGTCTCTCTGCTTCTATTTTTACCCTTTGCATCAGCCACACTGACCTTCTTGCTCTCTTTTGAACTAGCCAAATTTATTTAGGCCTCATCATTTCTACACTTGAAATCTCTGAGTGAAATAATTTTAGGATAATTCATTTGTGCTTGTTTTCTCCACATTTTTGAAACTTCTCTCTCTCCACCTTTCTTCTCTTACTTCAGGTAGATAATCTATCTTCATATGCCTTACTTCAGGTATCTTCAAGAGTAGAAAAAACGGTTTTAAGGTTATATAGCTTTTCTAGTTTTGTAGAAGGCTAAAGTCCATTGAAGAAATTATGCTAGGTATTTTGGAAGCAGAGGAAAAAGCACAGTCATCTCTCATGGGCATCATATCTAAGAAGAGATACTGCTCCATGGAAAGTTCAGAAATGTTGGTGAGACTCAGGAGCCAAGAGTGAGACAAGCTTCTAAATACATGATTGAGAAGTAGTAGCATAAATGCCATATTAAAAAAAAAAATCACAAGCTTTGTCAAAGNCTCATGGGCATCATATCTAAGAAGAGATACTGCTCCATGGAAAGTTCAGAAATGTTGGTGAGACTCAAGAGCCAAGAGTGAGACAAGCTTCTAAATACATGATTGAGAAGTAGTAGCATAAATGCCATATTAAAAAAAAAAATCACAAGCTTTGTCAAAGTCTTTGTATGTTGTGACCATGGTAGGTTGGAGATTAAAATATTTCATCTCTCATTTGGGGATATTTACTCTATAAATATCCAAGATCCTATATACCTTGGGATGGGGAAGGTTTCTCAAAATGATAGATAAAGCAGTATACAGCCTTGTGTAATATAAAGGGAGCATATTGGCAATGGATATTGATAATTGAGGAATGGTTGGGTGTAGAATTAATTTAATTTTTTGAAAATAAAGTCACTCTTTTTACACACTTTGAGTTTGTCACCAGTGGTATGTGTCATAGGAGAGAGACAGGAATATTGATGAATGGCATCCAGCTTAGCACCCAGAGTCAGGTTGGTTGTTACCAAAGATATTCTGGGGAAATGATCCAGAGAGATTCATATGCAATACTATTCTGTCTGTCAATATGGCTGTTAAACAGTCCATAAATTTAGGCAAATTGGAGTAAATACTTGATTATGTGCTACTTCTCATTTTAAATATTGTTGGAAAGACTTTATCTGATGTTTTATTTGAGTGATATAACCACTGTCAAATGTAATGAACTGTTCTACTATAATCAGTGGAAACATATTTTACATTTTCTCATCTTCAGCAGGAGACTGTGATCCCCTTGAGTGAAGTCTCTAGAGTTTAAAATTTTAATTTATTTTTTGCACTGCAAAGAACAGTGTCTAACACCACTGGGTGACTGGAAAAACTGCAAAAGGAGAAGAGAAATCAATATTAATAAGGGAGGAGGGGAGAGAGATAGAAAAAAGAGCTGCAAGTGATATAAGAGGATGATAGAAAAAAAAAGAAAAGGAGGGAAAAGTAGAGATAGAGGCAAAAAGAGAGAAAAGTGGAAGAAATGTGAGCATTTGCCAAGGAGAAGGAAACAGGGAACAGACTAAAGTGGTTAATCCATTTATTCCCATTTCCCCATCAGATCAGAACATCTGGTGGCACCCAGGAACCTTCAACTTACACATAACCTTCAACTGACACCTTTCTTGGATAGAGCAACCCTACTTAGCAGTTTCACAAAACTTGGCAATCCACCAGTTGTTCTTCATTGATAAATCTGGAGCTTTCAGGATAGAGTAAATGAAGTCCAAGAGCTTTTCTTTCTTCTTTTCTGGCTATTTTAATATTGGACAAGGTTGTGTTGTCTTCAGGAAGATAGAAGAACTTAAGCTTTCATGCTCCTCACAGAGAGCTGAGCTGCAGGTGTTTCAACTGGGAATATCTTCCATTGATATTATTACCATCATTGAAGTAGATTAAAAATATGGCAGATTTTCTCCTCCTGTAAGTGTGAAAGTAAGCTGTTCTTGTTGCTTTCTAGGAAGAGTGCCTTTTTTCTAAACACATCATTGATTTTTCTTTTTCAGCATAAGTCCAACCAATAGTATCTTGTTTACTTTTGTCTTTTCATTGTCATCATCCGTGACAGCAAGAAATCTCAAGAAATTGTGCTGCTCAAGCAGCTGTTGGCATGCTAATGGTCACCACCATTGCCAAGCACTGGCAAACTCACTATGGAAACAAGAGGAGAAAAGATAGGTATTTACTAGAAAAATGAAGAGGAATAGCCAGAAACTGCCATTGGCCAGATGTGCTCAGTAGTGTCTTGGAAATGAAATATATACCACTTATAGCTCGTGCATGTTAGCACATTAAGTTTCCTTAGAAATGAACAGCAGTGCTTTTTAGGTTAGGCACCTTTACAAAAACTTCTCCTCTGTTTAAAGGATTTTTCTGAGTTAACATTGTTCATTTCAAGCCCAAGACTGAAAATTGTTAAGTTTTGCTATCCAAAAATGTATTCTCTACTCTTTTGTGTTCTGACACAGGGAATACTGAACTTGTAATAATTTTTCTAATAAGTAAGGATCAGTCCTTGGGCCTCCATTTCTGTATGTGACAGTGAGAAAAGCTTGCTCTACACTGTACTTCTCTGTCTTTTTCTTCTATGTTAAACAATAAACGCTGATTTTCAAATGTCTCTCTCTATGACTATCTCTCTCCTTCAGACTTTTCTATTCTATTCTATAAACCTCTCAAGGCATATGGTTTTGGTGCTTGAGTTTTGTGATGGCTATTTCATGAGATAAGTGAGGAGCCTATTTTGCTTAAAAGCATATTTGGAGGATTGAATTTGCTAGAAACATGGCCTGAGGAAAATGGAACTTTGCTTTATCAAAAATCACACATTACTTCTTCACCACTGCAAAAAAACTCTCCAAATAGCCATTTCTTACTCTTACTCACATGGGGTTTTTTTGTAGTATAAACTACTCATTGAAATACTTTTATAGCTTTCTGCCAAATTACTGTTTTTTGCTGATATAAACTATTCATCCCAGAAAAAATTAGTGGTCAAGTCCTGAGTGACTCTGTGTGTGTGTGTGTGAGGGGAGTTTGTTTCTCAATATATTCTACTTTATTACTTTTTTTAAAGCAAGCTTTGCACAAATAAATTGAAGTATGGGATATTTTTGACTTCTTTTTTAAGGCCACCATTCAGAAATAACATGGAATAGAACCAGCATTGCTTTTGTGTTAAGTGTGGCATAAATGCCTTCTATACACCAATTACAGACATTCTGGCAACCAAGGCTGATGTTTAGCAGGAAGAGACTGAAATTGCATCCATTGCAAGCTGAATTTCTATCATTCATCATCAGTTATCAGTGACTTTATCCTGAAACTCAGTTGATTCTGTACCACAACCACAAATAATTATAGTTATAGAATTCACAGGATTACCATGTTTGCAGTCTCTTAGCATCAAATTTTTAATATTAATATATTGACTATGTCTAACAGGAGTTTAAAAAATATCTTCTGGGTGTTTCAAATATCTCACATGACATTCCCTGCTCAGCTGTGCTGCGGCAGAACAAGATACTCAGCTGCCATGAGTGTTTTCAGTGTAAGGCTGATATACCTTGGCTCCAATTTGACCAAATTCAGCTCCTTCCAGAACACACTATGACAAATTGAAGAGAGTCTATAATCAGTAGAGGATTTCTGTGGCTTGCAAATGCACCCCAAATTGCCAATAATGAATATTCCATAAGCAAGAAGCCCTTTTTTGCTTCCAAATGCTATTAGGGAAGCAAAGATTTTTGTCAAAAATACTTATTTTGCTAAATATTTTTGAACTTAGCAAATGGCTTTAGAGATTCAGCAGAAAGACTCCAAGCATGAGTGCTATTTACATCCAAAGTGGGATTTTCATGTACAAGCCGACTTCAAATGAAACCTCTTAAAACCATATACTCATCTTCCAAAGAGGATGAGAAATTCAATCATATTTTCCAAAGGCTCAATCTCTAGGTGCAATCAATTTTGTTTGTATTACTGGAAGATTTCTATTTATAAAAGATTGGAAGTATTCTGCCAGTGGTTAGGAAATAAATTGTTCACTGTTTGGAAGATGATTGACTTTTTCAGGTGGCTCAATGATTTTGTATGCTTTGGGGTTTTGCTAAAAAAAAAAAAAAAAAAGAACTGCATTAAGTAATTTGATTCCAAACAGATATGTTTGGAACATTTTAGCACTGAAGAGGCCTTTGAGAGTATCTAGTTAAGAGGCATGCTTTTAAAGATGAGAAAACCAAAGCCCAGACATGAAAAAACATATCTGTAAAAGATTTATGCTATAAATTAGGTTGATCTAACTTTTCTGAATTTTAGTCCCTGAAGTATTCCATCACACTGATGTATCATTATTTTTTTCCACATTTTTAATCAGTTATTTAGGACATGCTATATATGAGGCACTATGGAATGTTCTGAAGATACAAAGATGTAGAAAAGAATTTCTGTATTCAGGACGTTAAATAATGCAGTAAAGGCAAAGCAACACCTGCAAAAACAAGAACATACTTTAAATAAAAGTTGCTGTAATCAATGTACTGTAAGAATACAGAGTAAAGGGTGAATATCTTGATAGGGGAGGAAAGAGGGACTGATAAAGAGCCAGGAAGAGGGTTCAAGAGAAAAAGCCATGAAGTCTCATTAGGGTGAAGGAGAGAGGAAAGCAGCTGCCAAGAATGTGGTACATTCGGAGGAGAGCAAGTAGTTTAGTATACAATGGAATCAAAAGGAGATGAAGCTGATGTGATAGACAGAGGTAAGATCATGAAAGGCTATCTATATTATATAATGATTTGAACATCACCACTAAATTGAAGATATGGAAGGTTTCAGCCACGGCATGATTTGATATTAATATTATTTTGCAATTTAGAATCATAGAAATATCAAGGTAGAGATTATATCAGAATAAAAAGACCAGAGGCAAGGAGAACACATTGGAAGCAATAGCAGCAGGAGGGGCAAGAAGAAGTGATGGTTTGAGCATCATGATAATGATGGTGAAGAGAAGAAAAGTGGAGCAATGGATTAGACAGGTCTTCATAACTGATTTGAGGGGTGCAGTCAAGGAAGAGGAACTGAAGCTAATTCTCAGATTTCTGTCTCAGGCTCCTGGTACATTAATATCTTTTATCATGATGGGAAAGTTAAAAAAGAGAAATAGGTCTGTGATGGGAATTTAGGGCATGTTGAGTTTGAGATGACACAGTGTACCCTGATGGAATCATTCAGTGTATCTATGGTTCTAAGTTCAGGTCAGTCGCTCAGTTATGTCTGACTTTTGCGCCCCCATGAACCGCAGCACGCCAGGTCTTCCTGTCCATCACCAACTCCCGGAGTTCACTCAGACTCACATCCATTGAGTCAGTGATGCCATCCAACCATCTCATCCTCTGTCGACCCCTTCTCCTCCTGCCCACAATCCCTCCCAGCATCAGAGTCTTTTCCAATGAGTCAACTCTTCACATGAGGTGGTCAAGGTACTGGAGTTTCAGCTTCAGCATCATTCCTTCCAAACAAATCCCAGGGCTGATCTCCTTCAGAATGGACTGGTTGGATCTCCTTGCAGTCCAAGGGACTCTCAAGAGTCTTCTCCAACACCACAGTTCAAAAGCAACAATTCTTCGGTGCTCAGCCTTCTTCACAGTCCAACTCTCACATCCATACATGACCACAGGAAAAACCATAGCTTTGACTAGGCGGACCTTAGTCGGCAAAGTAATGTCTCTGCTTTTGGTCATAACTTTTCTTCCAAGGAGTAAGCGTCTTTTAATTTCATGGCTGCAATGACCATCTGCAGTGATTTGGACCCCAGAAAAATAAAGTCTGACACTGTTTCCACTGTTTCCCCATCTATTTCCCAGGTAGTGATGGGGCTAGATACCATGATCTTTGTTTTCTGAATGTTGAGCTTTAAGCCAACTTTTTCACTCTCCTCTTTCACTTTCATCAAGAGGCTTTTTAGTTCCTCTTCACTTTCTGCCATAAAGGTGGTGTCATCTGCATGTCTGAGGTTATTGATATTTCTCCTGGCAATCTTGATTCCAGCTTGTGTTTCTTCTAGTCCAGATTTCTGTCTCAGGTTCCTGGTAGATTAGTATATTTTATCATGATGGGAAAGTTTAAAAAGAGAAATAGGTTTGTGATGGGAATTGCATGATGTACTCTGCATATAAGTTAAATAAACAGGGTGACAATATAAAGGCTTGACGTACTCCTTTTCCTATTTGAAACCAGTCTGTTGTTCCATGTCCAGTTCTAATTGTGTTCTAAAGGTCTGCACTAAAGTCAAAGATTGAGGAGTGAGTAATTCTCCCAACTGTAATAGCTACACAAGAAGAAGTTCTGCCATAATAGAATTTGACAGAATTAGCAAGCATCGGGGAAGGCAATGGCACCCCACCCCAGTACTCTTGCCTGGAAAATCCAATGGACGGAGTAGCCTGGTGGGCTGCAGTCCATGGGGTCGCTAACAGTCAGACAGACTGAGCGACTTCACTTTCACTTTTCTCTTTCATGCATTGGAGAAGGAAATGGCAATCCACTCCAGTATTCTTGCCTGGAGAATCCCAGGGATGGGGGGAGCCTGGTGGGCTGCCGTCTATGGGGTCACACAGAGTCGGACACGACTGAAGTGACTTAGCAGCAGCAGCAGCAGCAAGCATGATCCCACCTGTTATCAAGAAATTTTTTTGCACTTCCTTGTTCTTTATTCATTCTTTGCCTTCTTCCATTTATTTTGTCTTTAAAAAATTACTTTGACTCTGGAGCTATAAGCTTGAATTTTGAGTAATAGTTCTTCCAATGTCCCAACTTTGTAAGTTTGTTCAAGTTCTGAATGGTCTGTGAAAGTCAGCTTTCTCTTATGTAAAAAGGCAATGATCTTTCATGGGGTTGATAAACTCTAAGATGAACTAATGAATGTGAAGGGATTTTCAATAGGAGACATAAGCCTTGTTAGAATCACAATAGTACAAAATCATCAAAACTAGCAGAAACCATTAAGATAATCTTTTCCAATCTTCTTGTCCACAGTAATGACCCAACTGATATGTGTTCATGGTGTTGGCCAGGACTAGGATTAGAATCAGTAGCCTGGCTCCCAATTTAAATCTCCTTTGAGGTTGGTAAGCTTTGCAAATTATACCCTTTCATTGTGATTCAGTAGGCAAAGTAACTCAGAATTTGATATTTCATTTCTTGATATGTGCCTGAGAAATGCTGGGCTGGAGGTATGCATATGCAAATGATGCCACCCTTATGGCAGAAAATGAAGAAGAACTAAAGAGTCTCTTGATGAAAGTAAAAGAGGAGAGTGAAAAAGTTGGCGTAAGGCTCAACATTCAGGAAACTAAGATCATGGCATCCGGTCCCATCACTTCATGGCGAATAGATGGGGAAACAGTGGAAACAGTGGCTGACTTTATTTTTCTGGGCTCCAAAATCACTGCAGATGGTCATTGCAGCCATGAAATTAAAAGACACTTGCTCCTTGGAAGGAAAATTATGACCAACCTAGACAGCATATTAAAAAGCAGAGGCATACTTTGTCAACAAACGTTCATCTAGTCAAGGCTTTGGTTTTTCCAGTAGTCATGTATGGATGTGAGAGTTGGACTATAAAGGAAGTTGAGCACTGAAGAATTGATGCTTTTGAACTTTGGTGTTGGAAAAGACTCTTGAGAGTCCCTTGGACTGAAAGGAGAGCCAACCAGTCCATCTTAAAGGAGATCAGTCATAGGTATTCATTGGAGGGACTGATGTTGAAGCTGAAACTCCAATACTTTGGCCACCTGATGCAGAGAGCTGACTCATTTGAAAAGACCCTGATGCTGGGAAGGATTGAGGGCAGGAGGAGAAGGGGTTGACAGAGGATGAGATGGTTGGAAGGCATCACCGACTTGATGGACATGAGTTTGGGTGGTCTCTGGGAGTTCATGATGGACAGGGAGGCCTGGCTTGCTGAGGTTCATGGGGTCACAAAGACTCAGACATGATTGAGCGACTGAACTGAACTGAACTGATAGAGAGATCCGAAATATGTTGTATTGAACTGAAGAATCATTAGGACTAATAATATGCAAAAAATATTTATAGCTTGTGAAAGGTACATATGGAAGCCTTTGTATTATTTTGGTGATAAAAAAGCTATGGCTACAGAGAGATTTCAAACCTGAGGCTACAAAAGTGCATGTATGCAGACTTGTGTGTATATGCAAACGAACACACAGAGTATGTATTGCTGTCTTCACTGGGTTGGCCAGTATTCTTGGTAAGGTCTTCAATATCTTCCATTTGGATTACTGCCATTTCCAACTATTTTTTCTTCCTATTTGTGATTCTCTCCTAGTGTGCAATGTGCTACATTCATTTCAGACAGCTTTTCTTTTAGTAATTTCAGTTTACCACTTAGTAACTTGCTAGATCTTGGTCAAGTCATTTTAACTCTTGAAAACACAGTTTATTCCTCTTTAAAATGTGGCTGATAACACTTAACCTCACAGAGGTGTAAGAAGTGAAGATCAAGTACATGAAAGACCTTCACACGTACAAATCATTATATAAATATTTAGATATTTTATTCTTAAATATTCTATCATTCATTTCCATAAAATTAAAAAAAAATTTTCTACAGCATTAAGATTCAAGTCATCTTCTTAGTTTTTAAAAGCTTTTCTGATTCCAGAAGAGCTTCCTGATGCTTCATTCATGATCCTCTCTGATACATGCATCTGCTCATTATGCTCTGATAGTTGACCCTATGAAGGCTGTGCCCCTATTGCTATGATGACTTTCATCTTAAAAAAGATTTTCCTTTTATCTTTAACTAGCTGTCCCTTCTGTTGAGTCCACTGATAGTGCAACTCCTCAAATGTCCCTATTAACTCTCTAAACATTTTCACCTTCTACTCTTCCCACAGTGTTTTACATGCTTACTCACTTGTTCCTTCCTGAGGTACTTTTCTTACTTGAAAACTAGGACACTGCTGTCTCTTGGTTCTAATGATTTTGTCACTGCTGCTTCTTAATCTCTGTTCTGAGGTCCTGCTAATCTTATGTAAACATTGGAGTGTCTAAATTCAACATCTTCCTTATTTCATGCCCTCCCCAGGTGAGCTCATTCTGTTCCATAACATTAATTATCACTTATAATTAACTTATAAGAGCTTATAAGTTATAACCTATAAGGGCTTCCCTGGTGGCTCACCTGGTAAAGAATTCCCCTTGCAATGTGGGAGACCTGGGTTCAATCCCTCGGTTGGGAAGACATTTATAAATCCACTATTTACCTCCAGCCCCAACTTGTCCTTCAAACTCAAGACTCACCTATTAACTTTCCTTCTGAACATCCATATTTAGACGTCTGACAGTGGTCTCTAACTTAACATGTCTAAAACCTAACTTTTATTTATTTATTTATTTTGACCATGCCACACAACATGTGGGATCTTACTTTCTCAAGCAAGGATTGAACCCATGCTCCTTGCACTGGCAGCACAGAGTCCCAGCCACTGGACCACCAGGGGAGTGCCCCTAAGTTTTAATATTTGTTTCCTCCAAACCTGTTCCTTTTTCAGACATCCCCATCTCAGTAATTGAAAAGCCATCCCTCCACTTCATCTAGTCAAAATTGCTTGAAACCATCTTAGACTTCTCTCCATCTTTTATATACCATATGAAGTCTGTATTAGTTTCGTGAGGCTGCTGCTAAAAAATTACCTCAAACAGTATCTGAAGACAACAGAAATTTATTCTTTCATAGTCCTGGAGACCAGATGTCCAAAATCTGTTTCAGTTCAGTTCAGTCACTTAGTTGTGCCCAACTCTTTTTGACCCCATGGACTGGAGCACTCCAGGCTTCCCTGCCTATCACCAACTCCTGGAGCTTACTCAAACTCATGTCCATCAAGTTAGTGATGCCATCCGACTGTCTCATCCTCTGTCGTCCCCCTCTCCTCCCACCTTCAATCTTTCCCAGCATCAGGGTCTTTTCCAATGAGTCAGTTCTTCACATCAGGTGGCCAAAGTATTGGAGTTTCAGCTTTGGCATCAGTCCTTCCAATGAATATTCGGGACTGATTTCCTTTAGGATTGACTGGTTTGATCTCTTTGCACTCCAAGGGACTCTCAAGAGTCTTCCCCAACACCACAGTTCAAAAGTATCAGTTCTTCGGCACTCAGCTTTCTTTATAGTCCATCCAACTCTCACATCCACGCATGACTACTGGAAAAACCATAGCTTTGACTAGATGGACATTTGTTGGCAAAGTGATGTCTCTGCTTTTCAGTATGCTGGCTAGGTTGGTCATAGCTTTTCTTCCCAGGAGCCAGCATCTTTTAATTTCATGGCTGTAGTCATCATCTGCAGTGATTTTGGAGCCAAGAAAATAAAGTCTTTCACAGTTTTTCCCCATCTATTTGCCATGAAGTGTTTAACGGAGCCCAAATCAAAATCGGGAGCTCTAGGCTAGAGCGAATCTGTTCTTTGCCTCTTCCAGCATCTAGTATCTCCTGGTGCTCCTTGACTTGTGGCCAGAGCCCTCACAGCCTTGCCTCCATGGTGTCATTGCTGCCTCTTCTTTTTTATGCTTATGGAAACTCCCTCTACCTCTTATCACATTTATGATTGCACTTCATGCCCACCTGGGTAATTGAGGATTATCACCTCTTAAAGTCTTTAACTCAATTATATCTGTGTGTTACTTGCTCAGTCGTGTCCAACTCTTGGTGACCCCATGGACTTTAACCCGCCAGGCTCTTCTGTCCATAGGATTCTCCAGGCAAAAATACTGGCATGGATTACCATTTCCTTCTCCAAGGGATCTGCCTGACCCAGGGATTGAACCTAGGTCTCCTGCACTGCAAGCAGATTCTTTACCATCTGAGCCACGAGGAAAGCCCCTATGAATCAGATATCACAACACAAAACTCACTAGTTGTAAACAACAGTTGGAAATAAATTTTAAAAGATTTTGTTTCCCTTTATTTTTTTCTTTTGGTTTCAGGAATTAGAGATAAGATATTCTAGGTAGGTGATCCAGAGAGCTCTGTTGAAAGGTATAGAAGGAATTATTTCCTCAGGACAAGAATTCTTAAAGAGATCATTTTTTTCTTGAAGCTTTCTCTGAAGTATTTCAAATCCTGAAAGATGATGCTGTAAAAGTGCTACACTCAATAGACCAGCAAATTTGGAAAACTGAGCAGTGGCCACAGGACTGGAAAAGGTCAGTTTTCATTCCAATTCCAACGAAAGGCAATGCCAAGGAATGCTCAAACTACCACACAATTGCACTCATCTCACATGCTAGTAAAGTAATGCTCAAAATTCTCCAAGACAGGCTTCAGCAATACGTGAACCATGAACTCCCTGATGTTCAAGCTGGTTTTAGAACAGGCAGAGGAACCAGAGATCAAATTGCCAACATCCGCTGGATCATGGAAAAAGCAAGAGAGTTCCAGAAAAAACATCTATTTCTGTTTTATTGACTATGCCAAAGCCTTTGACTGTGTGGATCAAAATAAGCTGTGGAAAATTCTGAAAGAGATGGGAATACCAGACCACCTAACCTGCCTCTTGAGAAATCTGTATGCAGGTCAGGAAGCAACAGTTAGAACTGGACATGGAACAACAGACTGGTTCCAAATAGGAAAAGGAGTACGTCAAGGCTGTATATTGTCTCCCTGCTTATTTAACTTANGTTAGAACAGTGTCTTGAATGTAAGAAACACTCAGTACATCTTAGATGTAATGATGATGTTGACAAGTTCACTACCCAGACACAAGTAGGTTCATGAAGTTGACCCCAGTCAGGAGAAAAGAAATTCTAAGTTTGTACATAATTGAGTTATCAGTGCTTGATGTACACCTCTTTTAATGTTTATGTTTAAATAAAACATGCTTTAAAGTTGTTGCTAATAAAGTGTTCTTTTAGCAATTATATAGTTATGCAGTCATAAAATATTATGTTAATTAAAGTCTAGTTCATAAAAATAAATTGTAACCAAAGAGCTTGTTTTGTTTAAACAAAAGAGAAACATTCTTTACTTTCTATAATCAAATCTCAAAGCATGGATTTAAAATTACCATCTTGTGTTGAAACAAATGGCCAATCACACACAAGACTTACAAGATGAAATGTTAATTCTTTTGTGTGGCACACAAACTAGCTCTGATCCCTGCCTGCCTGTCTAACCACTTATTCTTCTACCATAAAATCCATTCTCTTGTCTTTATATTTTTTTTTCCTGTTTACAGATACAAACACAGACAGATACACACAGACACACACACACACATACACCTTTGCTGTAGACAACTTCTTTTGTTTCCTTCAAATATAATTGTAACCATCCATGAATTCATTTCTTCATCATTTATTTTTTACTGTGGGGTAGACTGTGAAGAAAGCTGAGCACTGAAGAATTGATGCTTTTGAACTGTGGTGTTGGAGAAGACTCTTGAGAGTCCCTTGGACTGCAAGGAGATCCAACCAGTCCATTCTGAAGGAGATCAGCCCTGGGTGTTCTTTGGAAGGAATGATGCTAAAGCTGAAACTCCAGTACTTTGGCCACCTCATGAGAAGAGTTGACTCATTGGAAAAGACTCTGATGCTGGGAGGGATTGGGGGCGGGAGGAGAAGGGGATGACAGAGGATGAGATGGCTGGATGGTATCACCGACTCGATGGACGTGAGTCTGAGTGAACTCCGGGAGTTGGTGATGGACAGGGAGGCCTGGCGTGCTGCGATTCATGGGGTCGGAAAGAGTCGGACATGACTGAGCGACTGAACTGAACACTTTACTACGTTGTGTCAATTTCTCCTCTTTAGCCAAGTGAATCAGCTATACATACACAGACATCATCTGCCTCTTGGACTCCCCCCCACCCCCATCCCATCCATCCAGGTCACCCCAGAGCACCAAGCGGAGCTCCCTGTGCTCACAGTGGGCTCTCACCAGCTGTCTGTTTTATGCATGGTGGAGCACATATGTGAATCCCACTCTCCCAATTCATCCCATCCAACTGCTGTGTCCACGCATCCATTTTCATTCAACATTCATTTTCACTCTTTACATTCATTCTTTTAACAACTATTTCCTCAGCGCATAATTGGTTCAGGCAGCATTATGCCCTTGAAGTAGAGTGATGAACAAGACAGACAAGGTCCCTCATCTCAAGAAGTGGCACATACGTGGGAAGAGACAATAAATAGGAAGACAAAAAACTGAATAACATTGAACTTTAGATTGGCGATCAGAAGAGACTTCCTGAATGATCAAAGATGCCAGCTGCTGGGACAAACACTCAGTGGTAGCAAAGACTTTTGGCTCCTCTGCCCACTGCTATATCCCCAGTGCCTAGAACAGTTCCAGGAGCATAACTGAGTCTCAGTAAACATTTGTTTGATGCAAACGTGTATGTAATGGATACTTTGGGAGTGCAAGGGCAAAGTGTTCCAGACAGAGGAAAGAGGGAGTGCAAAAGTCCTCCAGGAAGAAGGAGCTTGGCATGTTTGAGGGAGACAAGGAAGCGGGAGCAAGAGGAAGAGCAGTAGGAAGCAGGGTCAGACAGGGAGACAAGGCTTTGTAGATCCTGGTCTGGAGCACACTTGGAAAAACTCGCAGCCGCTGTCAGAAATGTCTTTATTTTCTCCTTCTTTAGTGATCATTCAACCTAGTTTATTTTCCACTTTGAAGGCATTCTACTGCTGTCTTCTGGCCTCTCTCACAGCTGTGGATTACATGCCCTGGTGGTCTAATTATTGTTTATCTTCGGATAATCTGTCTTTCCCATCTGGTTACTTTTAAGATGTTCTCTCTGCTCTTGTGTTGTGTAATGTCTCTTTGAGGCCCATTGACTTTTTATTCATCCTACGGAGGAACTGGGTTGTTTCCGATCTTCCGTGACTTCTGTAAGCCGCTCTGACAATATTTCTTTCAATAGATCCTGCCCCTCCACAGCCCTCTCTTCTCGTCTGAGGAGCTGCTACTATCCCTGTGGCAAACGTTCTCATCATTCCTCTGTCTTTCTTAAGCTCTGTCATCCTTTCCATTTTTAGTTCTCTCCATCTATGTCCTGGATAATTTATATAGTCTGTCAACTTGTTTTTCTATTACACAAAGTCCTGAGTAGCACTAATACTTCTGTTATGTTTTTGCAGACTGTCTCAGAGTTTTTGCCTTGCACATTTTATCATTCTTTTTCTAGAGTGCTTGTCTTTAGAGGTGCTTGCTTGTTTTTTTGACAGAATTCCATGGGAGTCGCGTTCTCTCAAACCAGATACTTGAGATGAGAATCCAGTGGCCATGCTTATTAAGGAAGTGTTCCAGGGAAACTGGCAAGGGCATGAGAGGAAAAACAGGACAGAGAAGAGGAGGAATGGGAACAAGAGTGTGATCTCAGGATGATCCTGCAAGGAACTCTGGAGTTTAAAGCTTACACCAGAGTTGTACCAACTGAGGTGAGATACTGTGAAAACCATAGGGTGGGGATGTGTATTGGAGGGCAGGTCTCTGAAAAAGGAGATCCAGAAGGGGCTGGATGGGAAAGTGTACCAAAGAGGGAGTCCCCCACCCCAAAGAACAGTCAAGATTGGGTCTGGGGGATCTGGGTGAAGCACACACATTGACATAGTCCACTGCGGTGTCTCCATGGGGTAATTTTGCATTAGATTCTGCCAGGCAGTTGAAAGCATGACTGGCTGAGGACCAATATTTATGTTTGCTTCTCAGCTTGGGGATATCATGTAGGTTTCTATTCTGAAAAGTGAAGGCTCAGGGAACTGAATTATCATTTAAGACTTGTTTTTGCCCTGAGTACAAGCCAAGCTGAGTTAGCAAAGTCAGTTCCCTGGGCAGCTGAGCCATTTTTTTCTTCCTTCTTTACATTAAGGACATCTGCAAGAAAGGCTTTTAAGCAAGATTTCAGTTCCAAACTCTAATCTTCTACTCTCTGCAAAGATTACAATTCAATCCAGGTGTTAGCTGGTCTAACCACATTCTTTCCAACATTCCTACCATATCACTCGTAGGTATAAACTCAATATAAACTGTCAACTCCTATACCACTTTAAAAAAAAAATTACACTGGACACCTGAATTACTGGTTTACATATTTATTTTTATTTATCTACTTGACTGTGCCAGGTCTTAGCTGTGGCACACGGAATCTTTGATTGTGACATGCAAACTATCAGTTGGTGCAATGGGATCGGTCCCCTAACCAGGGATTGTGCCCCCAGGAGCCCCACATTGGCAGCATGGAGTCTTAGCCACTGGACCACCAGGGACATCTGGGCACTTACAAGTCTTTGATTCTGACATTAAGATACTTCCTTTTCTCTTGGGAGAGCTTAGCTATGCATCAATCTTTTGAGTCTAGAGTTTCTAGCAGACTGTGGTGTGGACTATTTGTCATGTAAAATTTGTCCACCATCTCATAGGACTGAGAAGGCTCACTGTGACTTTTGCCTCTGACAGGCCTCTTTTCCATTGTCTAACGTGCAGATCGGAGAAGGCAACGGCACCCACCCCAGTGCTCTTGCCTGGAAAACCCCACGGACGGAGGAGCCTGCTGGGCTGCAGTCCATGAGGTCGCTAAGAGTCAGGCATGACTGAGCGACTTCACTTTCACTTTTCACTTTCCTGCATTGGAGAAGGAAATGGCAACCCACTCCAGTGTTCTTGCCTGGAGAATCCCAGGGACGGGGGAGCCTGGTGGGCTGCCGTCTAAGGGGTCGCACAGAGTCGGACACGACTGAAGCAACTTAGCAGCAGCAGCAGCAACATGCTGATACTATCTGTTTAACCTACCTAAAACACCATTTTAATCATGTCTTTTAATTGTTTAAGAATCTCTTTTATCTAAAGAGTACAGAAACATCACAATCCCTAGAATGTAAGTCACTATCATGATTTTTTTTTATGAAACACTGATCCATAAATAAAGAACATGATAAACTAAAAAAAAAAAATCTCTAATCATTTCATGATGAAACAATGTATTTTCTAATCTGCCATTGAAAGTTCTCCTGGATTTTGATCAAACTCATTTCTTTTTCATCTTTTCTTCTTCTTTTCATCCCCAATCCGCACTCTGATCAAACTGAATCGTTACTGGTTTTATTACAGATCCTTCCTCTTCTCTGAGTTTAGTCCTTTTACTTGAATGCTCTTGGCTTAACCGAAAGTTTCAGTTATGCTCAGCTTTTTAATGAGCACATACTTGTGGCATGAACTGTTCTTTGAATTGAGTGCCAAGTCCTGAACTGGGTATGATCCTTTGGCTAATGTGCCCTGTATTTAAATGACAGTGGATGTCACTGGAGCTCCAAGGGTTTTTTAATATTCATTTGGCTGGGAATCACTGTAACCAAAGAACATAAATGCCATTAGCACCACAGCAATGCGCTCCTGTTTTTCACTCTACGGAGCAAAGGAAATTGAGTGTCGATGGCCAAACATGTTTGCACTCTAGTCTGGATAGAGACTTGGGGCTGTGTCCATGAAAGGGCGCTTTTCATGTCTCTTTTGGTTTTTCAGCTTATTTAATCCTTCAATTTTGGATCTTCTGTCTCTTTTCTTTCAGACAAGTTTTATTTGGAAAGAACTTCAAATTCAAACTGGCAGTAAGATTCTTGCCCTGCTAGTCTCAGTATAGACACGAGGAGTCCTGAACGAACCCTAAATGGGTTCAAACTGTTAAGTTCAGTGATGGAGAAAAGCTGGAGAGAGGAAATAGAGACCAAAGGGTTCCAGGAACTGAAATGTGGAAAAGTTGATATTCCTGAGAAGGATAAACAGGAAGGACACATCACCACTACAACCAGAAGGGGAGGTGAATGCATTTGTGTGCTCTATGGCCTATTTCTGTAGCATGAAAACAATTGGTTTTAAAAGTCTCTCTTTTCCTAGAAAATAATATGTTTCCAAGCTGGCTGGAGAAGCAACTGAAATGCAACTTTTCTTAGCTTTCATTTTATCTCAAAGAAACTGAAAAATCCCCATTTGTTGACTGTATGACAGGAAATGAGACTGAAGTCTTGAATTCTGTTTTTTTTTTTTCTTTAGCATTTTCTTTAAAGTGCTGACATAATATTATCTCTTCTAGTTTTGCCCCTCCTAACATTGTCTTATAAGGTAACAGTCCAGGGAAAGCTGTGTGAGAAGCGTTTAGGTTTCCAGAAAGAAAATATTTTAACAAATGATTCAAGTGCACCTGACCTCTTCAGCTATGGTTTCAAAGTATTAAGCATTATTTTGATTTCCTCAAATGCAAGTAGTTGGGCTGAAAACATTCCAGCTTGTATTAGTGTAACACATAGAAAAGTCAAATAAAAGCTTAAGACTATTTATGAGGAGGGTTACTCATGATTCTGCCCAGCTTCGCAAACAGACTTGTCACTATCCTGGCTGTATGGACCTACCATTCTGGCTGGAAGAGTTTTTTTTTTTTTTGACTTTCTATAAAGACTGAAAAAGGATTTGTTGAGAGTGATTCTGTTTACGCCATAAATGATAGTTGTCTTCAATTTCTTACAGCGATTGCATGCATGTTCTGTCACGTCCAGCTCTTTTGCAACCCCATGGACTATAGCCTGCCAGGCTCCTCTCTCCACGGAATTCTCGAGGCAAAACTACTGGAGTGGGTTGCCGTGCCCTCCTCCAGGGGATCTTCCTGACCCGGGGACAGATCTGTGTCTCTTGGATTGCAGGCAGATTCTTTACTGTCTGAACCACCAGGGAAACCCCCTTACAGAAATTTAGTTCAGTACAGTCGCTCAGTCGTGTCTGACTTTGCGATCCCATGAACCGCAGCACGCCAGGCCTCCCTGTCCATCACCAACTCCCAGAGTCCACCCAAGCCCATGTCCATCGAGTCGGTGATGCCATTCAACCATCTCATCCTCTGTTGTTCCCTTTTCCTCCTACCCTCAATCTTTCCCAACATCAGGGCCTTTTCAAATGAGTCAGCTCTTCCCATCAGGTGACCAAAGTATTGGGGTTTCAGCTTCAACATCATTCCTTCCAAAGAACACAGAACTGATCTTCAGAATGGACTGGTTGGATCTCCTTGCAGTCCAAGGAACTCTCAAGAGTCTTCTCCAGCACCACAGTTCAAAAGTATCAAT
This sequence comes from Oreotragus oreotragus, assembly GCA_006410675.1. Taxonomy (NCBI): domain Eukaryota; kingdom Metazoa; phylum Chordata; class Mammalia; order Artiodactyla; family Bovidae; genus Oreotragus; species Oreotragus oreotragus. The sequence continues at coordinate 789,715 of SJYX01017251.1, forward strand.
TCTTCGGCACTCAGCTTTCTTTATAGTCCAACTCTCACATCCATACATGACCACTGGAAAAACCACAGCCTTGACTAGATGGACCTTTGTTGGCAAAGTATGCTTTAGCAATTTTTCATTCTCTAATAACTGGAGAAAACTCTTAAGTAAATGCCCTGAGAATCTCAGCTTGCATCCTAATGTGTAAGAATAGCTGCATAAGGCTGGAAGATTAGGAGTGCACCGCATAACCAGGAATTGTTTTTCCTACTAAGAAAAAAAAAAAAAAACCTCCTAAGATAAGAGTGAAAATGAACACAGACTCTGGTCAAAATCTAATGTCACTATCAGAAGAGAGTGTGTTTGCATTTGGCACTTAGATGATCAATCAGCCCAGTCTTCCTCAGCCTCAGAGCAAGGGAGTTGCAATGAAAAAGGAAGCAAGATCTCAAAAAGCTGTACTGGAAGTGGCAACGCTGGTGGCACCATGATAGAATGTCAGCAGTGTTAGCAACGGCTGCAGTGATGATATGGATGATGGTGAAGGGCTGGTTTTAGTGCCCTCTGCTCCTGCATATGGCTTCTGGTGACTCAGCAGTAAAGGACCTGCCTGCACCGTAGGAGCTGCAGGAGACATGGGTTTGATCCCTGGGTCAGGAAAATCCCCTGGAGGAGGGCATAGCAACCTACTCCAGTATTCTTGCTGGGAGAATCCCATGGACAGAGGAACCTGGTGGACTACAGTATATGGAGTCGCAAAAGAGTCGGACATGACTGAAGGAACTTAGCATGCACACGCTCCTGCACATAAGACATCAGAATCCCTGGCTCGAGATCAGAATTCTTGGTCTTGGGCAACTTGGCATCATCAGGGGTACTTCCTGTGGAGCAATATCTGGATAGTCATGTTGTCCATGGGTAAAAATGGCATAGCTGCCCTTCTTAACTTAGGTGTAATTAGACACATTCTCTTGGACCTGTACTGGGAGTTAAGAAAAACAGTAGGTTCCACATGACAGTCAACAGAATGTCATTAAGTCTCATGTTCACTTTCATGCATTGGAAAAGGAAATGGCAACCCACTCCAGGGTTCTTGCCTGGAGAATCCCAGGGACGGGGGAGCCTGGTGGGCTGCTGTCTATGGGGTCACACAGAGTCGGACATGACNGTTGACTCATTGGAAAAGACTCTGATGCTGGGAGGGATTGGGGGCGGGAGGAGAAGGGGATGACAGAGGATGAGATGGCTGGATGGCATCACTGACTTGATGGACGTGAGTCTGAGTGAACTCCGAGAGATGGTGATGAACAGGGAGGCCTGGCATGCTGCGATTCATGGGGTCGCAAAGAGTCTGACATGACTGAGCCACTGAACTGAACCGAACTGAGGCAGAATGAGACTCTGTTATATGGTTCTTTAATTTATTCATGTAGTCAACAAACAAAATTCCTTTAATCAGATTAGAGTCTAAGGAGTAAACAATTGAGATTCAGCCATCCAATTAACTAACATTGCCTCTTCCAGTTTCCAATGTAGCCTGAGGTAGGGCCTGTTTAAACGTATTTTGCATACTAATCACCATGGAATCTTGTTAAAATGCAGATTCTGATTCAGTTAGTCTGCAGAGAAGCCAAGATAGTGCAGTTCTAACAAGCTTCAAATGGCTTACATACTGCTAGTCCTGAGACCATATTTTGTGTAGTGAAGAGCTGAGTCCTAAGACCATGAGGTTACTGAAGACTGGACTGCTGGCTTTTTTTGGAGCTCTGAGTTCTGCCGGATGGCACTAAATATTTGTGCTGGAAAGGTGAGATGCACCGTGTCTCCATGGTTGTTTTCTGTTCCCTTCCAAACTTCCATTTACCACAGGCTGGTAGCCCTGAGTTTATAAGTGGTACCATTGTTCTCCCAGTTACACATGCTTGCGAGTTCTGAGTTGTCTCTGACTGCTCCTTCAGACTTTCCTCCATCTCCTACACTCAGTTATATGGAAAAGGTCCCTAACCCAGGCCCGAGCCTGCCTCTCTGGTCACCTGTCCCGATTGCTCATCACCAGCATATACCAAGAACTTGCAATATGGGCATTACATGCATTTGCCATTATTGTTGTTCAGTTGCTAAAGCGTGTCCAACTTTTTGTGACCCTATGGACTGTAGCCCACCAGGCTCTTCTGTCCATGGGATTCCCAGTCTTTTACTGTCCCAGATAACAGAGCAGTGATAATGTTGCAGAAGTCATTTTATTTGACTGTAGAATACTGCAGTGGGTTGCCATGCCCTCCTCCAGGGGAACTTTTGACCCAGGGATTGAACCTGCGTCTGTCTGTTGCATCTCTTGCATTGGCAGGCGGATTCTTTACCACTGAGCCACCTGGGAAGCCGCTTGTATTCAAATGCCTTTTTCATACCCAATCCTTCATAGCAAGTCTTTTGCCCTTTCCTCTGGTTTAAAGAAGTTTGGTCTTGCTACATCGGTGTTTTTTTTTTATTTTATCCTTTTTCTTAAGGTATTATAAATTCTTTTTTGAAATTAGATAAGACAGAAGGAAAAGAAGAGGAAAGGCAGGCAGGAAGCAATAATGATTGAAAAAATATTGCTGTCTGTGTTTAATTTCTACTATAGACTTCCCACTCGAAAGCTATTGGAGGGCACCACCCTATGGCACTTGGGCACCAAGCTTTAGGAGCTTTGGGCAGTTTCTCATGCTTCTCCTCATGGAGTAATGGGTGTGCTGCAGAGCCCCACACTTTCATATGGGTACTGGGATTTAGAAAGAATTATTAATAGGGGTGATGTCAATGGACTGAGAACTAGAATTAGCTCACTTTTTCTTTTTCTGGGATTCAATGCTGGATATTGTTAAACCACACTGGGCATGGGGGAGAAAGGTTCTTAGCAATAATAATTTTTTTTCCCCCAATCTTGTGATGGGTCTCAATGTGGATTTAATTTAAAAATAAAAAAATTGGGACTTCTTGACCTAAAACAAGCTGACTGCCAGATATTTCTCCAGCAAAGATAGATTTATTCAGGATCAGCAGAGAATTGTAAATTTAAGATCTGCAATTATGATAAGCCACATACAAAATACCAGAGGGCAAGAGAAGGAGGACTCTTTTATAGAGGGGAAAAAGAAGTTGGGAGTAAACAACTAGTCTGGCTTTTTATTGGCTGAGTTTATTGGCCAGGACAGGAGTCCTCGCTTTTGTTGTGTTTTGCTATTGTCTCAGGGCATAAGAGCTCTCCCTTCCACTCTCCTGACTCTATTTAATCGAGATTTCTGTTTATTAACCTTAATTCCATATATTTTAGAATATATATATTTTGCAGAAAGAAAGGAAGGGGCTGAGTAAAGGAGGCTGAGTTGAATTTATATCTCTTGTATTGCCTCAAATTGGTTGCAAAACAAATAACATAAATTAATTGATTCATCATTTTAGAAGCCCCTACAGATCTCTTATTTTAGGTTTACTCCCTTCTTTTGGACAAAAAAAGCCAAAGACAACACTAGTAACCTGACTCATTGTCCAGAAATGCTGTAGTTTCTGATGTCGCTGCACACAGTAAAAAGCCTCACTTAGAAAACCAGCAGTGCTTAGTTCTCTTCTCTCNCACCACCCTATGGCACTTGGGCACCAAGCTTTAGGAGCTTTGGGCAGTTTCTCATGCTTCTCCTCATGGAGTAATGGGTGTGCTGCAGAGCCCCACACTTTCATATGGGTACTGGGATTTAGAAAGAATTATTAATAGGGGTGATGTCAATGGACTGAGAACTAGAATTAGCTCACTTTTTCTTTTTCTGGGATTCAATGCTGGATATTGTTAAACCACACTGGGCATGGGGGAGAAAGGTTCTTAGCAATAATAATTTTTTTTCCCCCAATCTTGTGATGGGTCTCAATGTGGATTTAATTTAAAAATAAAAAAATTGGGACTTCTTGACCTAAAACAAGCTGACTGCCAGATATTTCTCCAGCAAAGATAGATTTATTCAGGATCAGCAGAGAATTGTAAATTTAAGATCTGCAATTATGATAAGCCACATACAAAATACCAGAGGGCAAGAGAAGGAGGACTCTTTTATAGAGGGGAAAAAGAAGTTGGGAGTAAACAACTAGTCTGGCTTTTTATTGGCTGAGTTTATTGGCCAGGACAGGAGTCCTCGCTTTTGTTGTGTTTTGCTATTGTCTCAGGGCATAAGAGCTCTCCCTTCCACTCTCCTGACTCTATTTAATTGAGATTTCTGTTTATTAACCTTAATTCCATATATTTTAGAATATATATATTTTGCAGAAAGAAAGGAAGGGGCTGAGTAAAGGAGGCTGAGTTGAATTTATATCTCTTGTATTGCCTCAAATTGGTTGCAAAACAAATAACATAAATTAATTGATTCATCATTTTAGAAGCCCCTACAGATCTCTTATTTTAGGTTTACTCCCTTCTTTTGGACAAAAAAAGCCAAAGACAACACTAGTAACCTGACTCATTGTCCAGAAATGCTGTAGTTTCTGATGTCGCTGCACACAGTAAAAAGCCTCACTTAGAAAACCAGCAGTGCTTAGTTCTCTTCTCTGTTTCCTCTGAATCCAATCTTTCTTGCTCACCTCTTGGCTAACCCTTCTCTCCATCACTACCTCTAGTTTTGTCCCCTTCTGATTTCAAGATTTTCAAAACCCATTCAAAATTCACTCTCAAGTGCAGGTTCCTAATTAAGACTGATATCTGTATTTCTCCTAACCCTGATATTTCCTGCATCCTTGTAAGTTTTGGGTAAAAGATTCCACCATCCTTTGCTCCTTAGGATTCACCCCATAATAAGATGAGTCTATGGTTAGGGAGAGGGTATTTATTTAATGACTATACTGTTTTTTATTTTCTTCCAGATTGTTTTCCTTGGTATAGATATTCATCCCAATGTTAAAGTATCTATATGTTTGAAAAATAAGCAGTATATAGGAGAAACAGTTGGATAGTCAACTGAAAGTTTGCTCAACCAGAAAGCTTAGGAATCATCTATCATAAATTATACTTTTAAGGAAAAAAATCTCCTTACTCCTTTTTTTTTTTTTATCAACTCTAATATTAAAATGTCTTATGCCTGAATTTCCTTTGCCTCCCTGGTAGCTCAGATGGTAAAGAATCTGCCTGCATTGTAGAGGATCCAGGTTCAATCCCTGAGTCAGGAAGATCCCTTGGAGAAGGAAATGGCAATCCACTCAGGTATTCTTGCCTGGAGAATTTCATGGATAGAGGAGCCTGGTGGGCTATAGTCCATGGGTTTGCAAAGAGTTGGACATGATTGAATGACGAACTTTCACATAATTCTCTGAGAACCTAACAATAATCTCTAGTTGAAACCATTTGCTAATATCACTATCTGTCATGACAGTCCATCATTCTTTGTTGATAAGCCAAATTGCCATAAGAATCACCTTCTCTCACTTTTACTCACTGATTCTAGTTTTGCATACAAAACCAATTTTCTTTCATGTTGTATCTTTTCCAATAGTTGAAGAAAATGGTTATAATTTTTCCCATTATTTTAAGCAAAATACAATGTTTCAATAGTTTCTAATGTTCCTCATACAACTGCTTTTTAAAATTTTATACTAAAATTATTGTGTTTCAATTACAGGCTCTAGCAGAGGTCTGCTTGGGTTGAATTCCAGCTCTGCCATCTACTCCCTGTGTAATCTAATGTTCTAGTGCCTGCTCCCTCATCTACAAAATGGGAATAGAAATAATACTTAGTTCAGTTCAGTTCAGTCGCTCAGTCGTGTCCGACTCTTTGCGACCCCATGAATCGCAGCACGCCAGGCCTCCCTGTCCATCACCAACTCCCGGAGTTCACTCAGACTCACGTCCTTAGAGTCAGTGATGCCATCCAGCCATCTCATCCTCTGTTGTCCCCTTCTCCTCCTGCCCCCCATCCCTCCCAGCATCAGAGTCTTTTCCAATGAGTCAACTCTTCGCATGAGGTGGCCAAAATAATACTACCTAGGGGAATATTGGGAATATATGTAAAATGTTGTGTGTGTTAAGTCACTTCAGTCATGTCTAACTCTTTGCTACCTTATGGACTGTAGCCTACCAGACTTCTCTGTCTGTGGGATTCTCCAGGCAAGAACACTGGAGTGGGTTGCCATGCCCTCCTCCAGGGGATCTTCATGACCCAAGGATTGAACTCGTGTCTCATGTTTCCTGCACTGACAGGAGTGTTCTTTACCACTAGAGCCTATTAAAAAAACTCATTGCAATGCATGAGGTCGAGTTTAGAGAAGTTCAAGAATAAAAATGGAAATAGCTGCGTCTTCTCTTGGAGAAATTTTATTTCTATCCGAAAAATAAAGACTCCACTGGCTAAGACTCCTTCAAGCTGTAGTGAAACAATGAACATTTGGAGCCAAACTGCATGACTTTACATCAACTTACTACAGTTGACACTTTTTTGGCACATTGTTTTGGAGTTTTGAATTCTCCCTGAAACCTAAAATATCTACTGTCTTTCTTATGACTAGCCACTTAACTGATAGTAGCTCATGGTTTTATTTATTGTGCTCATTTAATAGTCCTTAACTACAAACTGGGACACCAGAAACCTTTGAAAGGAGGGTCCCCATCCCACCCCCCACCCCTTAGAGTCCCAGAGAAGGTTTATGACTTTAGAATTCGTGTATAACATATGCAAACTGATAGGCCACTGAGTCTCTCCTCTTGCAAGCCATTTTTTTTTTTTTTTAACACAGTGCTTTCTAATTAACAAGAAGCAGCATTTTTCCAAACGGCGATGCTATTTGAAGTCATCATTTTCAACTATTCAAAATGTCTGCTTTCTATGGCTGCTGAAGTCAATCTGACTGGTCTTCCACAGCTTTACATTAGAGTCTGCTGCAGGTACTGCTCTTAGCAGTTCTTTAAATAGGGAGTTATAAAGGCAACCACCTGATTTCTGATGGCTAGGCATCCCTTCCCACATGACTCCATCAAGGAAGGCTGAGCCTCAGGCTGTCCCAATCGGCGTGATTTATTGAGTCGAGGCCTATTTTCACTGTTGAGAAGCCAAATCCCTTAGGTAGCCTTGCCAGAGAACTCTTCACTCATTCTTTCTCATCCCCAAGGACTTGGCTTCCCTTATTAACAAAAAGCAGGAAACAAGTTCCTGTTTGTGAGGTAATGTCTTTTACATGAACAGAAGTTGAATTCGCAAAGAGAATTGTTTCTTTTCAAGTTGTTTGCTTTCTGTTCATATCGCCAATGTGCATGAACTTGATGGTTGAGGTAAGCCTTCCAAAGTATCTGTTGAGTTCAAGTGATTAAACTGATTGTGCTCCTGAGAAAAGACATCTTTCTTCTCGGTCAAAACTTTCTAAATGTCAATAAATATTGAAGATCCGGAGGGCACTTTTCTCTCTAATTACTTCTATACTAGACTTTTGGTGGGTAGAAGTGGGAGCCTGGGAGTGAGATCCCTAAATCCTACTTTAAAAAAATTATGATTATAATTACAAATTAGTTTTGCATGATAGAGCATATGTTAACTCATATTTTTTGCATTATGACAAGGCATGAGGATGGTAGAAAAAGAAATTGGGTGAAAGTTAGAAGAGACAGGAAGTAGTGCTGGTTAAAGTATGGTCTTGTGAAATGAAATTTCCTCTCTGGACTACAAATTTCTCATAGTAAGAAGAATCTGGATACTTTTCTATAGGTTTTTCCAGCTTCGGTACTTTAGAAAATATAGACTGAGGTTCACCTTGAATAAATGCAGCATAGGGAGTATAGAGACTGAGAAAAGTAGAAACAGGAAATAAATTTGAGGGCAAGGAAATGTTTCTAGACCCTGAAGATCAGTAATAGAGGAGCAAAAGAGAGAAGCATGCTGTGTAAAGTGTGGCACGGCTTTGCCTGAGCACCTATTTCCATACAACAAAAGAGAGAGAAATTTTATGCTTAGAGATGTGGAGAGAGGTTATGTCACCAAACTTGCCTTCCTATCTTTCTATTTTTTCTTATTTTCCACCCGTGGAAGCTATGAGATCTGTACCTAAAGAGTAAGACATATGCAGAGAATCAGGGACTAAAATATGGTGTGATACCGCATGTGCACTGAGTGTTCTGTGGCACACTTGGTTTTGAGTACTGCAGAGACCATGGAATGTTCTGGTACTAATTGTCCCATGGATTACAGGATCATATGGAGAATGCAAAGGCATCATGTTTTACTGCCAAGAGGAGCTCTGCTAAATGTCTTTCTTAGGTCACATGGAATGAAGGAAATGATGGACTAGGGTGGCCTGAGAAGCATTAGGAAATGTTTACATACCAGTTTCATGGGAGAAGGTGGAAAAATGTAGCATATTTAGTTTGAAATTTTTTTTAATTAACTTATTTTTATTTAGTTGTTGTTTATGTTCAAATTGCTTATAATTGTCCTTTTGCCATCACCAAAACAATTCAAATCCCATGAAAAATAATGACTGGGGCGTTATCAAGAGAGACAGGCAGAGTGAAGACTAAAAATCTTCTTTCAGGCTTCATCTGGTATTTTATCATCCTTGTGTGGGCTCTTATAATCCGGGACATTTTGCAGTTGTCCATGAAAACTACAAAATGCTCCAATTCTAGCAGACTCCACAGTTCAGTTCAGTTCAGTTCAGTTCAGTCGCTCAGTAGTGTCTGACTCTTTGTGACCCCATGGACTGCAGTGCATCAGACTTCCCTGTCCATCACCAACTTCTGGAGCTTGCTCAAACTCATGTCCATTGAGTTGGTGATGCCATCCAACCATCTCATCTTCTGTTGTCCCCTTCTCCTCCTGCCTTCAATCTTTCCCAGCATCAGGGTCTTTCTCAAGAAAATCATATTGCTTATCAATACTCATATAGGTTATAAAACCATAAGATAAAGGAAGAAAATGATAATGAGAAAGGTTGAAATAGTGGCTCTACCTGTTCTGAGTATCCTGATTCCACATCCTATTACCAAATACATTACTTAAGTTTGTTGCTGTTGTTGGGCAGTCACTAAGTCATGTCCAACTCTTTGCAACCCCCTGGACTTCAGGTTCCCCTGTCCTCCACCATCTCCTGGAGTTTGCTCAAATTCATGTCCATTGAGTCAGTGATGCTACTGAATAATCTCATCCTCTGTTTTCCCCTTCTCCTTTTGCCTTCAGTGTTTCCCAGCATCAAGGTCTTTCCCAGTGAGTTGGCTCTTCGCATCAAGTGGCCAAACAATTGGAGCGTCAGCTTCAGTATCAGTCTGTTCAGTGAATATTCAGCATTGATTTCCTTTAGGATTGGCAGGTTGGATCTCCTTGCAGTCCAAATGACTCTCAAAAGTCTTTTCCAACACCACGGTTTGAAGCATTAATTCTTCAGCACTCAGACTTCTTTGTGATCCAACTCTCACATCCATACATGACTACTATACATCATTGGATGAAAGATATTAGATTACTTAACATTGACATAGAAAACAGACCCAAATTTGACTTCTTAAAATATCTTAAAACAAAATGAGTAAAGTGTATAATTAAATGGCCCTTTCTGTGGAGAAGAAGCAGAACAATGGAGAGCTTTATCATATCTAACTATAAGATTGAAGGAAGGAAGAAGAAATTTGTGAGTACATTTTGGAAAGTTCCATCGATTTTTAGACCTTTGACCTATTATTTTTGTGACTTTCAGCTCGATTTCAATTCCATAAGATGCTTTCAGTTCAGTTCAGTTGCTCCATCATGTTCAAATCTTTGTGACCCCATGAACCAAAGCACAGGCCTCCCTGTCCATCACCAACTCCCAGAGTCCAACCAAACCATGCCCATTGAGTCAGTGATGCCATCCAACCATATCATCCTCTGTCGTCCCCTTCTCCTCCTGTCCTCAATCTGTCCCAGCATCATGGTCTTTTCCAATAAGTCAACTCTTCGCATCAGGTGGCCAAAGTATTGGAGTTTCAGCTTCAACATCAGTCCTTCCCACGAACACCCATGACTGATCTCCTTTAGGATGGACAGGTTGGATCTACTTGCAGTCCAAGGGACTCTCAAGAGTCTTCTCAAACACCACAGTTGAAAAGCATCAATTCTTCAATGCTCAGCTTTCTATATAGTCCAACTCTCACATCCATACATGACTGCTGGAAAACACATAGCCTTAACTAGACAAACTTTTGTTGACAAAGTAATATCTCTGCTTTTTAATATGCTGTCTAGATTGGTCATAACTTTCCTTCCAAGGAGTAAGCATCTTTTAATTTCATGGCTGCAGTCACCATCTGCAGTGATTTTGGAGCCCAGAAAAATAAAGTCAGCCACTGTTTCCACTGTTTCTCTATCTATTTCCCATGAAGTGATGGGACCGGATGCCATGATCTTCGTTTTCTGAATGTTGAGCTTTAAGCCAACTTTTTCAGTCTCCTTTTTCACTTTCATCAAGTGACTCTTAAATTCTTCTTCACTTTCTGTCATAAGGGTGGTGTCATCTGCATATCAGAGGTTATTGATATTTCTCCCAGCAATCTTGATTCCAGCTTGTGCTTCCTCCAGCCCAGTGTTTCTCATAATGTACTCTGCATATAAGTTAAATAAGCAGGGTGACAATATACAGCCTTGACGTACTCCTTTTCCTTTTTGGAACCAGTCTGTTGTTCCATGTCCAATTCTAACTGTTGCTTCCTGACCTGCATACAGATTTCTCAAGAGGCAGGTCAGGTGGTCTGGCATTCCCATCTCCTTCAGAATTTTCCACAGCTTATTGTGATCCACACAGTCAAAGGCTTTGGCATAGTCAATAAAGCAGAAATAGATGTTTTTCTGAAACTCTCTTGCTTTTTCCATGATCCAGCGGATGATGGCAATTTGATCCCTGGTTCCTCTACTTTTTCTAAAACCAGCTTGAACATCTGGAAGTTCACTGTTCACGTATTGCTGAAGCCTTGCTTGGAGAATTTTAAGCATCACTTTACTAACATGTGATATGAGTGCAATTATGCAGTAGTTTGCGTGTCCTTTGGCATTGCCTTTCTTTGGAATTGGAATGNTTTTTGAGATTGCATCCAGGTACTGCATTTCAGACCCTTGTTGACTATGATGGCTCCTCCATTTCTTCTGAGGAATTCCTGCCCACAGTAGTAGATATAATGGTCATCTGAGTTACATTCATCCACTCCAGTCCATCTTAGTTTGCTGATTCCTAGAATGTTGATATTCACTCTTATCATCTCCTATTTGACCACATCCAATTTGCCTTGATTCACGGACCTTACATTCCAGGTTCCCTTGCAGTATTGCTCTTTACAGTATTGTATCTTACTTCTGTCACCAGTCCCATCCACAACTGGGTGTTGTTTTTGCTTTGGCTCCATCCCTTCATTCTTTCTGAAATTATTTCTCACTGATCTCCAGTAGCATATTGGGCACCTACTGACCTGGCGAGTTCATCTTTCAGTGTCCTATCTTTTTGCCTTTTCCTACTGTTCATGAGGTTCTCAAGGCAAGAATACTAAAGTGGTTTGCCATTCACTTCTCCAGTGGACCACATTCTGTCAAACCTCTCCACCATGACCCATCCATCCTGGGTAATCCCACACGGCGAGGCTTAGTTTCATTGAGTTAGACAAGGCTGTAGTCCGTGTGATCAGATTGGCTAGTTGTCTGTGATTGTGGTTTCAGTCTGCCTGCCCTCTGATGCCCTCTCTCAGTGCCTACCGTCTTACTTGTGTTTCTCTTAATTTGGATGTGGGGTATCTCTTCATGGCTGCTCCAGCAATGCGCTGCTGCCTCCCCTGACCTCAGGCATGGGGTTGCTCCTCTATGGGGTTCTCAAGGCAAGAATACTAAAGTGGTTTGCCATTCCCTTCTCCAGTGGACCACATTCTGTCAAACCTCTCCACCATGACCCGTCCATCCTGGGTAACCCCACACGGCATGGCTTAGTTTCATTGAGTTAGACAAGGCTGCAGTCCGTGTGATCAGATTGGCTAGTTGTCTGTGAATGTGGTTTCAGTCTGCCTGCCCTCTGATGCCCTCTCTCAGTGCCTACCGTCTTACTTGTGTTTCTCTTACTTTGGATGGGGGTATCTCTTCATGGCTGCTCCAGCAATGCGCTGCTGCCTCCCCTGACCTCAGGCGTGGGGTTGCTCCTCTCGGCAACAACCTCGGGGCTTGTGCACCATCGCTGCGCTTAAGATGTTTTAAGCCTATTAAATTTCTAGTTCTTTCCATATTTGAAGGCAATCATTGATGAAAATTTAGTTGGGCTCTTGAGTTAAAGTTCGTTTCAGAAATAATGACTAAGCTTTATAAGTTGGTTTCCCTCCTCGGGGCTTGTGCACCATCGCTGCGCTTAAGATGTTTTAAGCCTATTAAATTTCTAGTTCTTTCCATATTTGAAGGCAATCATTGATGACAATTTAGTTGGGCTCTTGAGTTAAAGTTCGTTTCAGAAATAATGACTAAGCTTTATAAGTTGGTTTCCCTAGAATCTGTTCATTAGAAAAACTATATGATACTATAAATCCCATAATCCTACAAGCATTGGAAAATGTTACTGCAATTCTGAATCTAGAATTATATGTGAAGCATGATGATTTTATAATCCTGGGGTTCCTTGAATACACTGTTGCTTTCATTATTGTTGTTTAGTTGCTAAGTCATGTCCGACTCTTTTGCAGCTCCATGGACTACAGCTCACCAGGATCCTCTGTCCATGGGATTTCCCAGGCAGGAATACTGGAATGGGTTGCCATTTCCTTCCCCAGGGAGCAAACCTGAATCTCCTGCATTGGCAAGCAGTTACACTAATTGTATGCTATGTTATTAGTCATCATTGTAGGCAGATTGAATTCAACGAGAAATAATACACTCTGACAAGTGTGTGTATGTGTCCTGGGGCATAACACAAAACTCTAATGATGACTTTATCCAATCTGATTGGTGGGAGTAATTGTCAAACATGTTGGGCATCACTGAGCTTCACTAACCAGCTCCTGGTCTAACATTTTATTTTCAATTTGCTACTGCTAGCCCACGGACCATGTTTTGAGTATTAAGAGCTTTGGCAAAGTCCCACAAATGAATGGTCTCCCCTTCCCCTGAAGCTGGGCAAACACCAGCTGCAATCTGCCAGCTTTTTCCAGCCTGGTAGTTTAGGAGATGGTAAAGCAGAGAGGGTTTCTTCTATACCATGTGTGTGGCCCAGGGCACACATGTACAGATACCTCTGTGCTTCTTGCCAACAAAAGTGCTGATGCCACGCAGGGCACCTGAACAGTTGGAACTTAGATCCACTCATCATGCAAATAAAGTCGTCAGACTGAGAAAGAACAAACAGAAGACACAGAATATGTGGCTCCTGGACAAACAACACTGAAGAGAAGTTAGACAATGTTTTTATTTTTATGTAAAAGTCACCTGTGTGTGCACCAAGTCACTTCAGTCATGTTTGACTCTTTGTAACCATATGGACTGTAGCCCATGAGGCTCCTCTGTCCATGGGAATTCTCCAGGCAAGAATACTGGAGTGAGTTGTCATGCTCTGCTCCAGGGGGTCTTCCTAACCCAGGGATTGAACTCACATCTCTTGCATCTCCTGCATTTGCAGGACGGTTCTTTACCACTAGCACCACCTGGGAAGCCCAAAAGATCACTTATAAAGAGTCAAATACCAAAAAAAAAAAAAAAAAAAAAGCCACTCTCAATCTGTTTATAAACATGACTGGGGAACTAAAAAAGCCATCTAGTCAGAAGTAAAAAAGGGAGGGGTCATAGCCGAGACCTTAGGTAGGGCTTGGTGTAAATAGATGTATTGCTCTTCTTTCTTATAGTTTCTCTTCCACCACTTTACTTTCAAGAAAGATCTACATTCAGTTCAGTTCAGTTCAGTTCATTCACTCAGTCGTGTCTGACTCTTTGTGACCCCATGAATTGCAGCATGCCAGGCCTCCCCATCCAGCACCAACTCCCGGAGTTCACTCAGACTCACACCCATCAAGTCAGTGATGTCATCCAGCCATCTCTTCCTCGGTTGTCCCCTTCTCCTCCTGCCCACAATCCCTCCCAGCATCAAAATCTTTTCCAATGAGTCAACTCTTCACATGAGGTGGCCAAAGTACTGGAGTTTCAGCTTTAGCATCATTCCTTCCAAAGAAATCCCAGGGCTGATCTCCTTCAGAATGAACTAGTTGGATCTCCTTGCAGTCAAGAGACTTTCAAGAGTCTTCTCCAACACCACAGTTCAAAAGCATCAATTCTTCAGCGCTCAGCTTTCTTCACAGTCCAACTCTCACATCCATACATGACCAGA
>SJYX01017251.1:806790-845710 GCA_006410675.1 Oreotragus oreotragus
GTTATTGATATTTCTCCCGGCAATCTTGATGCCAGCTTGTGCTTCTTCCAGTCCAGCATTTCTCATGATGTACTCTGGTACCTGTTTTCTCCAACCAAAAGAAATTCAAAGAATTTTCACTTTTATGAAAAAGCTGTTGCTATACCAGTGTAGGTCTTTCATAGAAACAAAATGGCATAAAGAAACATTTAAAAAGTGGGGGGATTATCTTCATTTCATGTCATGTCTGCCTATGAAAGGTTTCATAGGAACTCTCTACTTTCTGGTAGTGGGTAAAGCCTTATCTCAAAACACCCACACAAAAAGCAAGAGATGGACATAATTAAGAAAAGGAGTCTTGGAGAATAGAACCAGGATATCCAGTATGTGAAAAAAAAGTTTTCCAAAGAAGAAAATAATCGAAGAAAAACAATAAATAAATTAACAATTTATTATGAAAATGGAAAATACCCACTGAATTTTAGATAATGATGATGCAAGAAAGTAGAAAAAAATAAAATCAATATCTGATTCTCATATAAAACACTGGAAGCTAGAAAGTGGTGGGTGGTAGCAGGCACAGAATAGTTAGTCAGCAAAAAGGATGGCAACCCAAGTATAACACTTAACTGTATGGATAAGAAAAAAAAACCCTCAAGATATTCAAGATACCAAAGAATATTTACTATTTATCTATCCCACTGAAAGAATATTTATGTAAGAACTCCAAGCAAAAAGCAACTAAATCAGAATGAAGACTTCAAGAGGGCTTGCCTGGTGGCTCAGCGGTAAACAATCCACCTGCCAATGCCGGAGTTGTGAGTTTGATCTTTGATCTGGGAAGATCCCATATGCCTCAGGACAACTAAGTCTGTATGCCACAACTACTGCACCTGGGTTCCAGAGCCCAAGAGCCACAACTACTGAAGTGCATGCACCCTAGAGCTGGTGCTCCACAACAAGGAAGCCCCTGCAACGAGAAGCCTGCTCATGGCAACTAGAAAGTAGCCTCCACTCTCCACATCTAGAGAAAAGCCTGTGCAGTAACTAAGACCCAGCACTGCCGAAAATAAAATGAATAAATAGACGTTAAGAAAGACATGGAGACAGTTGAAAAGAGAACAAGGGTGATGGATTTTGCAGTCATTATTGTCAAAATCCAAGTGGATAATCACAGTGACAGAGAATGTAGAATTTATGCATAGAGTAAAAATTATTGAACTAGAAGAGACAGACTGCAGAGGAAATCCTAATTATTGTCTCAAATTAAAGTACTAGGAGAACAGCAAACTCGGGAGTTTGAAAAAGCAAATGGAGGGAGATAAGGAAATGTCTTTTCAGATTTCACAATGTGGGGATTGTGGGGATGGAAACATCTTAAACGGTCCAGCTGTGCTGGAAACAGTGAAATCACTGATGAAATAGAATACCCTCTTGTAAGCTTTTATTTGTTTTTAAATTAATTTTTATTGGAGTATAATTGCTTTACAAAATATTGGGTTAGTTTCTGCTGTGTAGCAAAATGAATCAGCTCTAAGTTTACACATATTCCCTCTGTTTTTGGATCTCCTCATTTAGGTCACCACAGAGCAAAGAGTACAGTTCCCTATCTTTTGCTCCCTCCCAAAGTTTGCTCAAATTCATGTCTGTTGAGTTGGTAATGCTATCTTACCATCTCACCTTTGACACCCTCTTCTCTTTTTGCCTTCATTCTTGCCCAGCGTCAGGGTGTTTTCCTAGTATCAGGTGGCCAGAGTATTGGAGCTTCAGCTTTAGTATCAACCTTCACCACTAGTGTCACCTAAACACCATCTGAGAAATTTCTATTAAAAAAAAAATGTGTTGGAACAGCAATTCTGGATCCCCAAACTGGGCGGAGACAACACTTCATTTTTTTGCATTCTGATGCTAGTGTTTCATTGCCCCAAATTTTCTAAATGGGTCCAAGAGATAAAGGCCTTGGAGCTGAGTAGATTAGAATTCAAATTAGAGCAGGGATTCTTTTCTAGTTGGGTGGGCTGGAGCAAATCAGTTAATTTCTCTGAGCCTCAATTTAATCTTATTAATTATGACAGTGATGAAGTCAATGATGTTAATACTTAAAAAATCTATCATTTTTTGGTCACTTGTGAAAAGCCTTGTGTCAAACACTCCCAGCTCTTGCTTCCTTATATAGCCTGACATCTTTCATCTGCATTTCCTCCTAACACATATCAGTTATCAGGTATCCACCACGCCTGGCATACTCTCCAGTCAGGACCACTTCTGAATCACTCTAATCCACCTGCTTCTGCCCTTTCTCAACTTAGCTGACAATTTTTTTTTGCTTTGTTCCCTCTATTTTCCAGTCTTGTTTGCATAGGATTTGCTTCTCTTATATTCCTGGCTGTAATATTCTATTAATTTTAAATTAAAAAATATGAAGTTAAAGCTTTTTTTCAGGAAAACAAAAATGAAGGTAAAGATAGTCTTAATATCAAAGTTTTTATATATCAAAATGGTATTAATATTTTATATCCTTAATTTTTACTCTGCAATATCACTTTTAATGATTTTCTAATTTCCCATTTAGGAGTCAGTCATTATTTATTTTATTAGTCTTATAATAGAAGGTATTTAGAAGCTATATACCTAGCAACTAAACCACCACCACCACCACATCCTACTAAGACTGGATATTTATTTATTTAGACTGGAATTTATTTAGATTTTAAAATAACCTGCCAATTTTATGGATGAAATGATATTTAATAATGGTATTTACTAGAGATGAAATATTTTAATATGTATGTGTGCGCTTTGTCACTCAGTCATGTCCGACTTTTGGGACCCTGTGAACTGTAGCCCACCAGGCTCCTCTGTCCATAGGATTCTCCAGACAAGAATACTCCAGGCGGCACTGGAGTGGGCAGCCGTTCCCTTCTCCAGGGGATCTTCCTGACTCAGGAATCAAATCTGCATCTCCTGCATTGCAGGCAGATCCTCTGCCACGTGAGCCACCAGAGAAGACCCAGGTTTGTTTTTTTTTTTTTCTCTGGTGGCTCAGATGGTAGGGAATCTTCCTGCGATGCAGGACACCTGGGTTTGATCCTTGGGTCAAGAAGATCCCCTGGAGAAGGGAATGGCTAGCCACTCTAATATTCTTGCCTGGAGAATTCCATGGACAGAGGAACCTGGTGGGCTATAGTGTAAGAGGTCCCAAAGAGTTGGACACGACTGAGAAACTAACACTTTCACATTTTAATATGGTTATTATTTATTTATGTTTCTTATGTGATTTATTTGTTGGTTTCATTGAGTCATTTCTCTATTTTGGTATTCCTTTTGATTATTGACTTACTGAAGTTTATCTGAAGTATAGTTTATCTGAAGTATAGTTGATACAGTGATATTATGTAAGTTTCAAGTGTATAATATTGTGATTCACAATTTTTAAAGGTTAAACTCCATTTATAGTTAAATAAAATATTGGCTATATTCCTCGTGTTGTGACATAAATCCTGAGCCTGTCTTACAACTTACATCCAGTAGCTTGTACCTTCTATTGCTCTGCCCCTACGTTGCCCCTCTCCCCTTCCCCACTAGTAACCACTAGCCTGTTCTCTATGAGTCTGCTTCTTTTTTATTATTTTCATGTTTGTTGTATATTTTAGATTCCACACATAAGTGAGATCTTACAGTATTAGACTTTCTCTAACTTATTTAATTCAGCATAATGCCCTCCAAGTCCATCCATGTTGCTACAAATGGCAAAATTTCTTTCATTTTTATGGTTAAATAGTATTCTTTTGTGTATATATACCACATCTTCTTCATCTATTTATCTGTTGATGGATATTTAGGTTGTAAAGGAGATCTTTTTACATTAATGATTCTAGTCTTTCATAACTCATTTAAATTATCAATAATTTTCACACTTTGTCTTTTCTTTCGGTATATTTCTCCCAACTTTTTCTGTTTAGATTTATAGAGTAGTTGTAAAAATAATACAGAGAATTCCCATATACCCCATGTCAGCTTTCCCTTTGTTGTCTTAAAACCACAGAACAGTTATCAAAACCAAGAGCATAACGTTGGTACAATTCTATTAAAGTACAGATTTCATTTGGATTTTTCCATTTTCTAGTAATGTCATTGCACTGAGTTGTTGTACCTCTTTGCTTCCTTTCCATTTGTGGCAACCCCCTCAGTCATTCCTTGTCTTTCATGACCTGATGATTTTGAAGATTATACCTTTAATTTCAAATGTTATTTTTAGATATTTTTAAGTCAGATTTCATTTGGATTTTTCCATTTTCTAGTAATGTCATTGCACTGAGTTGTTGTACCTCTTTGCTTCCTTTCCATTTGTGGCAACCCCTTCAAGTCATTCCTTGTCTTTCATGACCTGATGATTTTGAAGATTATACTTTTAACTTTCAAATGTTATTTTTAGATATTTTTAAGTTTTTATAAATGTTTCTATTAAAACATTAATATTCTCCTTTATGATTTCTACCTTTGTTGCTAGTTATATAATACTGAGAAAGTCAAGTCCTTTCCCAATAAACAAATATTTAATAGCATCTTGTAGCACTTTTATTGCTTCATTAAAAATACATTTAATTTTATCCTTCCTGGAATTTGTTTTAGTATAAACCATGAGGTAGCAATATAATCTGCTCATTTATTCCCAAATATCTAGATATTTGTCCCAATGCTATTTGTTGAAAAATCTATTTTTTATATAAAAATTTAGTGTGCCTTACACTATGCTATGCTAAGTCTCCTCAGTTGTGTCTGACTCTGTGTGACCCTATGGACAGGAGCCCACCAGGCTCCTCTGTCCATGGGATTCTCCAGGCAAGAATACTGGAGTGGGTTGCCTTAATGATTGGTCTATTTGTCTTTCCCTTTACCATTTCCAGACTGTTTTAATTTGTATACTTATTTTCATACTGCTATGTTCCATTTGAAAAATGTACTGTACTGTCTGTTTTGCTCATTTTCCCTTCTAGATCAATTGTAGATCTTATCAAGTTCTAAATATTTCCTTTTGATGGTTTCCTTATTACTTTCTAAAATGTATAGCTTTAGAGGAGACTTTACATTTTTTCCAAATCTTGAAGTTAGTTTTCAGTTATGTATAAATCTAATTGTTTAAATCTGAATATTTTTTCTCTCATTTTTAATCGTTTTCATTTTAGTGAGAGACTTCTCAGGCAGCCCAGGTGATAAAGAATCCTTGCACCAATGCAGGAGATGTGGATTAGATCCCTTGGTCGGGAAGATTCCAACAAATTTCAAAAGGTATGTGGAAAATTGTTAGCAAAGAAACACCATAGAACATCATCTGTTTTGTGATAAACATAAAACATGTTAAAACTATGCTATACTCTTACCATAGAAATTTATATAGAAATTTAACATGACAATTGTGTTTCAAAAGTTTATAGACATGAAAACAACACTTTTTTATAACATTGTAAGTCTCAGTAGTTGATAAAAAGAAAAAATATATAATTCCAGTGAAATAATTGAGAAATGGTCTTTGAATTTAGCTGAACAGGACCCTCTCAGAAGCAACAGTTGTGAAAAAGGCTTCTATCTAATGTGTAATATAAAAAACTGAGAACAATCATTTTAAGGTAGACATTTACCACACTATACTATAAAATAATGATTATAACAGCACTTGTGTACCTCCTCTGCTCACACAGACACACACACAGACTAAAAATTAGGGTTGATTACAGTTGAAAATTCTGATACTGCATAATGTACGAGATCTATAAACAGGACCAGCTTAGCCAGCTAATAAACATAGGTAGAATCTTCTTGGAAGATACACCCAAGACTTGGTCCCCAGTCCTAAATCTTTACTTATCATCTTCTGCCTGAATTCAAACTCTCTCTTTAGGCACACAAAGTAACACTGTAGCTCTTGGAAGAATAAGAAATCAGAGTCAGAATAAGAAAAAAATGATAGTAGAAAAAAATTAATTGAAATTCACTATACTTAGCACTTTTATTTTTTATTTTATTTTTTAAATATAAATTTATGTATTTTAATTGGAGGTTAATTACTTTACAATATTGTATTGGTTTTGCCATACATCAACATGAATCCGCCACAGGTATACACGTGTTCCCCATCCTGAACACCTCCTCCCTCCTCCCTCCCCGTACCATCCCTCTGGATCATCCCAGTGCACCAGCCCCAAGCATCCAGTATCATGCATCAAACCTGGACTGGCAATTTGTTTCATATATATTATACATGTTTCAATGCCATTCTCCCAAATCATCCCACCCTCTCCCCCTCCCACGTAGCACTTTTAAATGATTTCAATTTAAGTATCTTTTGCCTTTATGATTATAATAATGTGAGGATTTTCTCTGTGAGAAAAGTTGATTAAAGCATATTTTGATTAAAGCATATTTTGTGACTAGCAGAGTTAGCTGAATTTGTAGCCAAGGGCTACATGTTGGAAAAACTAAATGTGATAAATGAATATTATTGGTTCTGCAAGTGGTATGCATATATCTATTGAAATTTTTATTTTTATTAATATATTAGATGTTAGCAAAGGTCATATAACACTGGATTGCTTTCTATTCATATAAAATATTAAGGTACCAAAGGATTCATTAATGTACTATAAAACACTTTCTACTAATTTTTTAAATGTAGAGGAAAAAATTTTGTTGTATAAGAAAATGATTGAAAGAAAGTACAGTGAAATGTTTATATCAGATCTTTATAATAAAATAAAAGTAATTGTTATTTTTAGATATTGTTTTGTAAATCTAAGAGTTTTACAACAAATGCTTTTTCAGTCAGTTTGAACTGAAATACAGCACAGTAGAAACAACTATATAGTTCATCTTACATGTCAACTTAGCTAGGTTATGGTGCCAGGTTTCTTTATCAAACACTACTCCAGATGTTGCTTTGAAGGTACTTTGTAGATGTAAGTAGTATTAGCAACAGTTGACTCTAAGGAAAGCATAATATCCTCCATCCTGTGGCAGATCTCATCCAATCAATTGAAGGCCTTAAGAGCAAAACTGAGGGTTCTTGGGGAAGATGGAATTCTACCTCACCACTTAAGTTGAAATCCTGCCTGAGTTTCCACCCTGCTAGCCTGCCCTGTGGATTTAGACCCAAGAATCTAATATCAACTCTTACCTGGATCTACAACCTACCAACCTGTCCTTCAGATTTTGTGCTTACCAGATCCCACAGCTGCATGAGCCCATTCCTTAAAATAAGTCTCTTCATATACATCCTATTGGCTTTGTTTCTTTGAAGAATCTGGAGTTATATAACAACCACAAATTCAAGTGGTGTAAAACTACAAGTTTATTTTTTCATTCTGATCACTGTGGACTTTCTAGGAATGCTCTTTCCATGTTGTTATCATACTTCTCTGGTAGGTTAGGTGGACAAAGTATCTAATATCTACAATTTTGCCAGGCGCTGTGGCAGAGGGAAATCATGATGTGGCCAAGATCTGCTATCCCCTTAGAGCTTCTGCCTTCAGTTCAGTTCAGTTCAGTCGCTCAGTTGTGTCCGACTCTTTGCGACACAATGAATCGCAGCACGTCAGGCCTCCCTGTCCATCACCATCTCCCAGAGTTCACTCAGACTCACATCAATCGAGTCCATGATGCCATCCAGCCATCTCATCCTCNACATTTAATAACATTGCTAAGTTTGGTTGAACTAGTGATTTTGTGAAATATGAAGATATTTGATATTGTATCCCTTAACTACCATTGTGTCTAGTTTGACATCAAAATCCTTTGGCAGAATCTCCTTCCCAATACTTCCTTTTCTCTTTTAGGGTTCACTCAGCAACAGATAGCTAAATAGAAAGGAGGCTTCTTTGGCCTTCCAGTCTTCTGGAACAAAAGATAAAGATTTGTTCAAGTCCTCTCTCCTACCATATGGAAATCAGAAGATATAAGAAGAAATAATACAAGTGTTGAAACACTCCTCATGCTGCATAGCTAGAATAAGGCCAGAAGGAATGCTAGATTGTGCTTCAGAGCTCTGTTTTGATTTTCTTCTCCAGGTATCCTAGAATGAAAAGAGGATAAACTCACATTCCGAGAAAGAATTGAGGTTTCTGTGGGTAAATCAAACCCATTCAATAATTTAAAGAAGAAAATGAATGGATTCAAATATTAAAAATAAAGTTAGAGACTGAGAGGGAGTGTGATGACCTTCAAAAAATAGCATGAAAGACTTGAAGGTGATTTGATTTAAGCTGACTAGTGCAATAAAAAACTCAGTGTCTGTGGCTTGTTTTTCTTATTCCTAGTTATATGATATAATGGTGGACTTAAACTTTTGAGTCTAGTGTGGCTTCTTTGCCAACTAATTTCTAAAATATTTCTAAGATGTTTCCTTTCAAGGTGCTTCTATTGTTAGGCACAGAATTAGCCAAAATTCTTGTTTGCAAACTGAAAAAATACTTACCTCAAACTGGGACTTGATTGTTTCACATAACCAAAAGGTCCAGGGCTATGCCAGCTTCTAGTGTGGCTGGAAATAGGGCTTGATTTGGGGTTTGAGTAGATTCATGCCCCCTTTTTATTTTCTTCTATGCTGACTTAATTTTCAGCTAGTCTGTTTCCTTATATCATGAATGTGGCTCACAGCAGTTCCAGACTTGTATCCTAAAATCACAGGGCCTCAGTGGAAGACAGCACACCTCTTTCCTAACAGTTCTAGAAAAAATACCTAGAATGGGATCCCAGGTAAATATCAACAGTGACGGGTCACATGCCACTTTAGAATGTAAGACCTATGAAAGTAGGGAACTTCCCTGGATCTCCCACAGGTATTCAATAAAGATTGTTGAGTTAGTTTATTTAATAGGTGCCAAGGATTGCAGCCATGAAATTAAAAGACACTTACTCCTTGGAAGGAAAGTTATGACCAACCTAGATAGCATATTCAAAAGCAGAGACTACTTTGCCAACTAAGGTCCGTCTAGTCAAAGCTATGGTTTTTCCAGTGGTCAAGTATGGTTGTGAGAGTTGGACTGTGAAGAAGGCTGAGCGCCAAAGAATTGATGCTTTTGAACTGTGGTGTTGGAGAAGACTCTTGAGAGTTCTTTGTACTGCAAGAAGATCCAACCAATCCATTCTAAAGGAGATCAACCCTGGGTGTTCATTGGAAGGAAGGACTGATGCTAAAGCTGAAACTCCAATACTTTGGCCACCTCATGTGAAGAGTTGACTCATTGGAAAATACTCTGATATTGGGAGGGATTGAGGGCAGGAGGAGAAGGGGACGACAGAGGATGAGATGGCTGGATGACATCACCGACTGGATAGACATGAGTTTGAGTGAACTCTGGGAGCTGGTGATGGACAGGGAGGCCTGGGGTGCTGCGATTCATGGGGTTGCAAAGAGTCAGACATGACTGAGTGACTGAACTGAACTGAACTGAATCCATGGGACTAAGGGTGGGATTGTTGTTGTTAAATAAATCATGCCAACTCTTTAATACCCCAGTGATTATAACCCCCAGGCTCCTCTGTCTATGGGATTTCCCAGGCAAGAATACTGGAGTGGGTTGTCATTTCATTCTCCAGAGGATCTTCCTGACCGAAGGGTCAAACCCACATCTTCTATATTGCCAGGCAGATTCTTTACCACTGAGCCACAGGGAAGACCAAGGGTAAGATTAGCCCAATTCAAACCCCATGACCTGAAAGGAGGGAACTAATGGACTACTTTATTTCTCTTCTTGGGTGTACCCATCAATGGCACTCTTCTGGGCTTTGTTACTGCAGAAGAATTTCCCTTGTTTTTGAAATTCATATGAGTGAAAATCATTCAGTCTATATATTCTTTCAATCTGATTTCTTTCTTTCAATACTGAGATTCATCTGTGCATATATATCGATATATGCTATATGATAATGCAAATATAAAGTTATAGGATATGATATAATATTAATGTGTATATGTATGTGTGATTTTATTGCTGCGTACTATTTTAGTATGTGAATATCATACCATAATCCTTTATTCATTTTACTGTTGATGTGTTTGAGATGTTTTCAATTTCTGGTGATTATGATTAAAGATGCAGTGGATATTCTTGTTCATGTCTTTTGGTGGATATAAAGCTACAGTTTTTAGGTGTATTCAGAAGAATTATAGAATCATAGGGCTTCCCAGGTGGCTCTAGTGGAAAGAACCTGCTTGCCAATGCAGGAAATGTAAGAGACACGTGTTTGATACCTTAGTCAGGAAGATCCCCTGGAGAAGGGAATGGTAACCTACTTCAGTATCTTTGCCTGAAGAATCCTGTAGACAGAGGAGGCTGGTGGGCTACAGTCCATAGCGTTGCACAGAGTCAGATATGACTGAAGCAACTTAACATGCATGCAGAGGATATGGAGGTTTATTTCAGAAGTGACTGACAAACGTTGTTCTTAAGTGGTTGAGCCACTTCATATTCCTGCCTTCAGTGTGTCTGTCTAGTTGGTCCATATCCTTTCCCAATCCTGGTATTGTCAGACTTTTAAATTGTAGCCATTCTGGCAGGTATGTGATGATATCTCCTCATGATTTTAACTCACATTTCCTGATGCCTAAATATTGAACATCTTTTCATATGTTTACCAGCCAGTTGGATATCCTCTTTTATAAAAGTGCCTGTTTAAATTGTCTTCACATTTTAAATTTGGGTTTATCTGTCTTTTTCTTACTAATTTGTAGAAATTTGTTGTATATCTTAAGATATGTTTGTTTTATAGCTTGTTATTTTTTTGCTATCTGAAAAACTACCCTAAATCTCAGTGATTTAAAACAAAGATTTGTTCTGCTCACAGTTCTATGACTGAAGAATTTTATAAGCACTCGTCTGGCAAGTTTGTTCCTGATTCCCAGCTGTGGTGTCTGGGGGTGGAGGATTTACTCTCAAAACAGCTTCTTTACTCATTCATCTGAAGCCTCAGACCTCTGGCTTTTCCCAGTTATGATGATCTGAGGGTGGTACACTTCTTAAATGGTTGCTGTCTTCCTAGAGACAGAAAGCAGAGCTGCAAGGTGTATTAAGGGATTTTGTGGAAATGAGCACAGCATCAATTCTGTTGCACAGCATCATTATTCTATTGCTTAAAGTAGTCATGCATGGCATTGGGCCAGGTCTAGGGAGGCTTGAGAAACAGATTCTGAGTCTTCACGGAGCAGCAAGTTCATATGGCGGATGAGCAGGCATGATGGGACATGCTGTGGACATCTTTGGGAAATACAGGTCTTTTCAAAGAAGGCTTTTGAAATAAAGATTAAAGTATATCTTGTTGTATGTTGACCAAATCAGCAAGTTGTTTGACTATCATTATAACACTTGAAAGTTACATGCATTGAAACCCGTCACTTGCACCTGGTCCTCACTGGTTCTTCATTCTTCCTCCATTCCATTCTTCCGTCCTTCCTTCCTTCCTTCTCCTGTTCTGGCTGCTGAAACAGAATATCACAGACTGGGTAGCTTATAAATGCTAAAAATGTGTTTCTCACAGTTTAGAGGCTGGAAAATCCAAGATCAGGATGCTGGCAGATTCCATGTTTGGTGAGTGTCTTCTTGGTTTATAGACAGTTATCTTTTTGCTGTGTCCTCACAGGGCATAAAGGGTGAGGGATTCTCTTGGGTCTCTTTGCTAAGGGCTCTAACCCCATTTACAGGGGCTCCATTCCTCACCTTGATGACCCAATCACTTCTCCTCACTTCCTAATAACATCACATTAAGGGCTAGGATTTTGACATATGAATTTTGACAGGACATAAAAATTCACTACACTGCTGTTTCTTCTCTTTTGCTGCTTGCTTCCACTGTCCAATTCCTACAACTCCTAAGTGCATTATTTTTATTTTCTTGGGAAAGTCCAGTAGCCTAGAGCTAACTGAAAATAAGCATTGCCTCATCATCATTCCCAATCTCAAGCAATACATCTTTTGCTTAACAGAACAAACGAAGAAAGGCTCATACCCTACATCTGCTTTTTAAAAGAATTTTAATCTTTCCTAGTCATCTGAGTCATTGCACTACTCCCTTGTTAATTTTGAAATTTCCGTGGTTCACTTGGTGGGTAGAAAGTACAAGTGACTACATAGTCATAGCCTAATTCCAAACTTAAAACTTTTTGGTTGTTATTTACTTTTAAAACTAGTATTCATGCCACCATACTTATTAGAACAATGATTTAAATTCCAATATCAAGAATCATAATTTAGAGTAATGGATTAAAGAGAGAAATGTTGAGATTTGTATTAATTTTTAAAGGTTTTGCATATATTTGATCTTATTAAATGCTATAGAATCCCATAAGGTTGGCATTATTATTATTCTCTTTAAGGAAACAGAATGAATGAGGGTCAGTAACTGGATTCAAAGCACATACCTAGTAGATGGCTATTTCAGAAAATAGAACTTCTGGTCCATTGGCATTTTCATTACACTAAGCATTCAGCACTAAAATGCGATACAAAGCAGTCACTAAAATGTGTGAGGAAAATGCACATCTCAGGATAATAATGATAATATTGGGTTCTGTATCATATTCAGTAAGAATTATAGTTCAAAGTATTAATTCTGCGGCCTTGAATATTTCTCAGTCCTCAAGGAAGCCCTTAACCGAAAGTAACAACATGTCATGTCCTCTGCTTAGCTCTATGAGAACTCAAAAGAAATCACGCACATTGTCCCTGCCATCAAAACACATCAAAGACACATCAAAATAATTAGGGAGACAAGAATGTCTGCTTGAAATGATTGAATAATATTTATGTGGCTTAGGTTGAGTGGGAATGTGAGGTCAATCATTTTTCAGATCATCAGTGTGTAGACAATAATGAGACATAGGGTTCAATTCAGTTCAGTCACTCAGTTGTGTCCTGCTTTTCATGACCCCATGAACTGCAGCACGCCAGGCCTCCCTGTCCATCACCAACACCCAGAGTTCACTCAAACTCAAGTCCATTGAGTTAGTGATGCCATCCAGCCATCTCATCCTCTGGCCTCCCCTTCTCCTCCTGCCCTCAATCCTTCCCAGCATCAGGGTCTTTTCAAATGAGTCACCTCTTTGCATCAGGCAGCCAAAGTATTGGACTTTCAACTTCAACATCAGTCATTTCAATGAACACCCAGGACTGATCTTTAGGATGGACTAGTTGGATCTCCTTGCAGTCCAAGGGACTCTCAAGAGTCTTCTCCAACACCACAGTTCAAAAGCATCAATTCTTCGGTGCTCAGCTTTCTTTATAGTCCAACTCTCCCATCCATACATGACTACTGGAAAAACCATAGCCTTGAATAGACGGACCCTTGTTGACAAAGAAATGTCTCTGCTTTTTAATATGCTATCTAGGTTGACCATAACTTTTCTCCCAAGGAGTAAACGTTTTTTTAATTTCATGGCTGCAATCACCATCAGCAGTGATTTTGAAACCCCCCCACCCCCAAATAAAGTCAGCCACTGTTTCCACTGTTTCCCCATTTATTTGCCATGAAGTGACAGGACCAGATGCCATGATCTTAGTTTTCTGAATTTTGAGCTTTAAGTCAACTTTTTCACTCTCCTCTTTCACTTTCATCAAGAAGCTCTTTAGTTCATCTTCACTTTCTGCCATAAGGGTGGTGTCATCTGCATATCTGAGGTTATTGATATTTCTCCCAGCAATCTTGATTCCAGCTTGTGCTTCATCCAGTCCAGTGTTTCTCATGATGTACTCTGCCTATAAGTTAAATAAGCAGGGTGACAATATACAGACTTGATGTACTCCTTTTCCTATTTGGAACCAATCTGTTGTTCCATGTCCAGTTCTAACTGTTGCTTCCTGACCTGCATACAGGTTTTTTGAGAGATGTAGGGTAAATTTTGTCATATCAGTATTATATGTAAATGTTCAAATGTGTCTATGGAAACAATTAACAGTACTGATAATCTTTGAAGAATGAGCCAAGTGCCCCTGGGTCACCAAATAATGATAACCAATTTGATGCCTAGAAGAAGACACAAAATGGAAAGGCCAGTCCTTCCTTTCTAGAGACTGCAAAGTGGAGACATTCTTTATGAAAGGGTAGCAATAAGGGTTTCCAGGGTTAAGGGGAAAATCTGGATTTGACTGCAATAGGTGAAAACTTCATTTAGAGTAAAAAAGAGTATTCTCTCCTTCTCCATGGTTCTGAGTGGTGGTTTCATGGGATGTGCTTCTCAAACCCTCAAGTGAATGAAATGCTGCTGGAGATCTTTTAAAGAAAAATTCAGATTTAGTAGATTTGGTATGGGACCTGAGATAGTGAACTTTTGAAAATCTCCTGTTGTTGGTCCATTCACCACAGATTGAGGAGCAAACCCTAGGGCACAAAGAAGAAACACATGAAGAGAAGATTCAGCAATTCCAGGTGAGGAAGCAGGAGTTGGTGTTTTGGGAATTGGGCACAGAGAGACACACAACCATGAGAGCTTCTTGTGGAATGAAGTATTAACAAGAGGGGTAAGACAGACAGTGTAAGGAGGAGCAAAGGTGGATTG
This sequence comes from Oreotragus oreotragus, assembly GCA_006410675.1. Lineage (NCBI taxonomy): Eukaryota > Metazoa > Chordata > Mammalia > Artiodactyla > Bovidae > Oreotragus > Oreotragus oreotragus. Next base: position 821,312 of record SJYX01017251.1, read on the forward strand.
GCTGAATATAATGATGCTTAGCTTTGGCGACTCTTAACTTGGTAAGAAACTGGGATCAAGACTGCCGGGAGAAATATCAGCAACCTTAGATATGCAGATAATACCACCATTACAGCAGAAATTAAAGAAGAACTAAAGAGCCTTTTGATGAAAGTGAAAAAGGAGAGTGAAAAAGCTGGCTTAAAACTCAACATNTTTGGCGACTCTTAACTTGGTAAGAAACTGGGATCAAGACTGCCGGGAGAAATATCAGCAACCTTAGATATGCAGATAATACCACCATTACAGCAGAAATTAAAGAAGAACTAAAGAGCCTTTTGATGAAAGTGAAAAAGGAGAGTGAAAAAGCTGGCTTAAAACTCAACATTCAAAAAACAAAGATTATGGCATCTAGTCTTATGGCATCCGCTTCATGACAAATAGATGGGGAAACAATGGAAACAGTGACAAATTTCATTTTCTTGGGCTCCCAAATCAGTGTGGATGATGACTGTAGCACTAAATTAAAAGACACTTGCTCCTTGGAAGAAAAGCTATGAGCAGCCTAAACATTGCTTAAAGAAACCAGAGACATCACTTTGCCAGCAAAAGTCTGTCTAGTCAAAGCTATGGTTTTTCCAGTAGTCATGTATGGATGTGAGAGTTGGATCTTAAAGAAGGCTGGGTGCCAAAGAATTGGTGCTTTTGAACTATGATGCTAGAGAAAACTTTTGAGAGTCCCTTGGACAGCAAGGAGATCAAATCAATCACTCCTAAAGGACATCAACCCTGAATATTTATTGGAAGGACTGATGCTGAAAATGAAGCTCAAATACTTTGGCCACCTGATGTGAAGAGCCAACTCATTGGAAAAAAAACCCTGATGCTGAGAAAAATTTAGGGCAAGAGGAGAAGGGATGACAGAGGATGAGGTGGTTGGATGGTATCACTGGCTCAATGGACATGAGTTTGAGCAAACTCAGGGAGACGGTGATAAACAGAGAAGCCTGGCATGCTGCAGTTCATGGGGTCGCAAAGAACTGGACGTGACTTAGTGACTAAACAACAGCAGAAACAACTTTTAAAGCTGACATAGAGAGACATTTTAAGCATTATCACTTAAGGCTGCTGTCTCTTTCCATTCTCACTTCTACTCTTTTGTCTTTTGGTGCCAGAGTGACTCTGGATAGTTTGCAAATCTGTACTCAAGGTTCAGTTGCTCAGTTGTGTCTGACTATTTGTGATACTATGGACCATAGCCCACCAGCCTCCTCTGTCCATAGCATTTTCCAGGCAAGAAAACTGGAGTGAGTTGCCATTTCCTCTTCCAGGGGATCTTCCCAACCCAGGGATCGAACCTGCATTGACAGGTGGGTGGTTCTTTATCGTCTGAGCCATCGAGGTGGTTGCATATTTAGTATTTAATTCATGTGACGCTCTCGCCTATTGGTAATGTTCTCAATGATGCAGCATATGAAATTATTAATGCCTCATACAATGAAATTATTTTTCAGAGTGTATCATATTCAATAGAAATTATTCTGATACTGAAAAGTATATTTTGACAATTATTTCTCATTTTCAAAGTGGTAAGTTATTAAGAAGAGATGCATTTGAAGACAAGTACTGAATAGGCTATTATTTTGATTGATAATTAAATTAACAAAGTGGATTGAATTGTATGAATACATTAGAAAAACAAGTGGATACCCATTAATTTGAACTGAAACACTAACATGGACAACAACAACATAAAACTGAACCTACAACAGTACAATGTAAATATCTAGAACAAACTGGTTAGAGATTATCATTAATTTACAAGTTTTAAAGCCATGTACTGAATAAGCAAATTTGAACCACTGCAAAACTCAGTAGTTCACATAGGAAAAAATATCTGATATGTTTTTTTCCCAAATTTGAGTCATCTTAAACATTTACATGAAATTAGCAATAATTGTTTAGAAGTAGAAACTTCTCTGAAATGTCAATAATGATTAAAAAAGAGGAAAGTTTTGAAAAAATAACTCAAAATAATGTAAAATTTGGGAACCCTAGCACTAATTATTGGAGAAGGTGATGGCACCCCACTCCAGTACTCTTGCCTGGAAAATCCCATGGAAGGAGGAGCCTGGTAGGCTGCAGTCCACTGGGCCGCGAAGAGTCGGACATGACTGAACAACTTCCCTTTCACTTTTCACTTTCATGCATTGGAGAAGGAAATGGCAACCCACTCCAGTGTTCTTGCCTGGAGAATCCCAGGGATGGGGGAGCCTGGTGGGCTGCCATCTATGGGGTCGCACAGAGTTGGACATGATTGAAGCGACTTAGCAGCAGCAGGAGCAGCAGCAGCAGCAGCAGCAGCAGCAGCAGCACTAATTATAAATCAACCATGAATTTACTATGTAGAATGTGAAAATCAATTATTATAATATGAAATTTTTTGAACATGTATTATATCTATCTACATAGATATTTTGGACTTGATCTAAGGGGCTCTACTGTGAATTTTAGCACTGCTACCTGCTAGGCTTCTGTGGTTGACAGGTGATTCACAGCTGTGCTTCCCATCTTCTAGAAGATGGCAGTGGCACCAGTAACACTAAGTGAACACTTTCTGCCACAGGCACTGTGTTAAGGGCTTGTGATGTTATCTCATTTAATCTTTCAAATAACAGGATTTGGTTGATTCTGTTATTATCACTATTTTATAGATGAGGCATTTAAGGCATAGACAGGCCAGGAACTCACCTAAGGTTAAAAAAAATAACTAGCAGGTGAAAGGATATGACTGTACAAATTCTGATTCCAGGGCCGCTGCTGCTGCTAAGTTGCTTTAGTCATGTCCGAATCTGTGCGACCCTACGGACAGCAGCCCACTAGGCTCCTGTGTCCACGGGATTCTCTCGGCAAGAATACTGGAGTGGGTTGCCATTTCCTTCTCCAGGGCACAAGCTCTAAATCATCTAAATTGGGCACCATTTGAGACTTGGAGGGAAACAAAGATTACGAAGAAAACAATGTAAAAGAGGCATACTCTGAAGCACCACATTGTGGCCACATCCTTAAAACTCTTCATTTTCTGCAAAGGCAGAAAAGACCATGGGACCCTGTTCTGAACTGGAGATGGCTTCATGAAGGAAATGACTCAAACTGAGGACTGCAGGAAGCACCAGCATTTAGATAAGCAATTAAAACAACCAAATAACATGATGTGAGTGGAAAGACTTGCAACAATTTATTCACCATTACCACTTGTGGAGCCAGACCTCAGCCATGAAAAGAAACAAAACTTTGCCCTAGCAAATATTTTGACCCAAAGTTAGAGAACCCAGTAGAAGTAAGGCCCAACAAGCCATCAAAGTTCCCTTGAGCCTTACATGGAATGTCCTGATTCAAGTCATAAATCTTGCTGATTAAGCTCTCAAGGGTAATAGCAATAGATTATTGCATGAGTGTATTTAGGGGACAAATGACAGTTTCTCCCAACAAAGGGATAAAAATCATACAGTAAGGCAACAGAGGAATCTGAGTCAGTTTGTGCCAAATCAAACTTCAAAGAATGTTTCTGTGTCAAAGTTTACCTGGACTTTCCCTGGCAGAAACTCTGTTACTGAGATATATGAGCCTGGTTGTACAAGAAGGAGTTCTACCAGTTCTGGGGAAATCATGACTCACAGTAATTCAGTCCTCATGCGATCTTGGCAGAGATCAAGCATTACTTTACAACAGCTGCAAAATCTGCACTGGATACCTCTGTGAATGGTCCATGATGAATGGCTAATGGGAACACGGGACTTTGATTTAGTTGAAAAGGTTCTAACTGACATAGTCCACCTGTGAGTACTGTTCTGTATTTTTGAGAATAGCAACAAATGTTTTTCATTTTTTGGTCCCAGAACATCTTGCTATATTTATTGAGTGGATAACTGAAACAAGATGACCCTGGCATCTCAAAATTTTTGAAAATTTTGTTTTTCAAATCTCAGAGTCAAACCATCACTTCATTTTGAACTCTGAGTGCGGTGCAGTGCATGCATGCTCAGTTGTGTCCGATCTTTCCAACCCCATGGACGGTAGCCCACCAGGCTCCTCTGACCATGGGATTCTCCAGGCAAGGATACTGGAGTGGGTTGCCATTTCCTCCCTGGGAAGCCCCTGAGTTCCAAATGAGCTGAAGGCAATATTTAGCTTGACATTTATCTTTTAAGTATAAAAGCATAAATTATCTGAGTTTATGCTAACACTGCAGTCATGCTGGCAACCCACTCCAGTATTCTCACCTGGAGAATCCCATAGACAGAGGATCCTGCCGGGCTATAGTCCATAGAGTTGCAAAAAGTCAGGCATGACTGAAGTGACTTAGTTTGCACACTGAAGTCATGCTAAGAAATGTCACCTTCTTGAGATACCTGAATCTCCAGTGAGGAATAATTTCTGTGTCATAGTGGCACTAGGGATGAACAGTTTTGCTTTTGAACCACGTGATTGGGTTCCTAAGGCTAGAATTTATAGTATTTAGAATATAAAATTGTGATTCGTATATGTCTGGCTAGTGATAGTTTGATAAAAGTGTACAAGTCCTTGGTCCTTGACTCACACAATTTTGGGACCCTAGAGTTTCAAGTCTAATTTCTTTCAGTGAGATTTCTCTCTACCTATGGTGATAGTTGAAATATTTAACAACTATGATGGCTGGACAGTGAACAATGAGAAACAAAAAGAAACACATTTTATTTGTTGAATGACAATACTATCTATCTTGTAAAGATCAGGGCAGATTAAGTGAGGAAGTATTTGTAGTGTCTAGAAGATAGCGGGTACTCAATATATACTCAATACATATTTATTAATTTATTTCATTACACCATTGAATTTTTTCTCAATGTGTATTCCTACGTGTTGCTGAATTTTCAATAGATTCTCTCTCTGTTTCTTTCTCTTTGGGGGGATTTCAATAAACTGGTTTATGTTTATAATAAATTGATATCCATACATTTAAGCTTCTACCTGTAAATAACTACATCATAGATTTTATCACTTAGTAAACTAATGTTAAATCCTTACTCTTAATGATAGCATTTTCTGGACTTTGTGAAAAATAAAACAAAATATATTAGGCATAGTGATGTCCAAATTAAAACTTACATGTATAGCTGGTATAATGCTTTCTAATCTGTGTACTACAGAATATAGTGGGTTTGGAAGATGTTCATGAGCTAATAAGTTGGAGATATTCTGGTTAAACATTTTTTTAATTATGGGACTTCACTTATCTTTTAAAATCTCATGACTGCAGTGAAAATTTTAAGGCAACTACAAAATTACATCATGGAATGTTTCTCAAATTTATTTGACCCTGAGACAATAATTTTTATTAGAATATCTATTCACATTTATTAGGACAGTAGTAGTCCATAGACCTGAGTCTGAGAAATAACTTAAGGGCTAAGAATAAAAAACACCTGGGCACTCATCATTTGCCTGCCACTAAGCAAACATCTAGGAGAAGGCAGTGGCACCCCACTCCAGTACTCTTGCCTGGAAAATCCCATGGACAGAGGAGCCTCGTGGGCTGCAGTCCGTGGGGTCGCTAGGAGTTGGACACGACTGAGCAACTTCACTTTCACTTTTCACTTTCGTTCATTGGAGAAGGAAATGGCAACCCACTCCAGTGTTCTTGCCTGGAGAATTCCAGGGATGGGGGAGCCTGGTGGGCTGCCGTCTATGGGATTGCACAGAGTTGGACATGACTGAAGCGACTTAGCAGCAGCAGCAAACAACCATCTACCTGAATTTAGGCAAGTTGATTAAACTTTTCTGTACCTTTGTTTTCCCAACTCTTAAATGAGAATAATGAGACCCACCACCATCCTCTAACTATCAAATAGAAAAGGAAGTAGGGAGACAAATGTGAAAGTAATTTTGAAAAGTCTCCTTGGTATAAAATTGCATACCTTTGTTCAGCTGCTAAGTCATGTCCAACTCTTTGCAACCCCATGGACTGCAGCATTTCAGGCTTCCCTATCCTTCACCATCTCCTAGAGTTTGTTCAGACTCATGTCCACTGAGTCAGTGATGCTATCCAATCATCTCATCCCCTGCTGCCCATTCTCTTTTTGCCTTCAATCTTTCCCAGCATCAGGGTCTTTTGCAATGAGTCAGGTCTTCACATAAGGTGGCCAAAGCATTGGAGCTTCAGCATCAATCCTTCCAATGAGTATTCAGGGTTGATTTCCCCTAGGATTGACTGGTTTGATCTCCTTGCAGTTCAAGGTACTCTCAAAAGTCTTCTCCAGCACCACAATTTGAAAGCATCAATTCCTCAGAGCTTTGCCTTCTTTATGGTCAAATTCTCACATCCATATATGACTACTGGAAAAACCATAGCTTTGACTGTGTGGACTTTTGTCAGCAAAGTAATTGTCTCTACTTTTTAATATGCTGCTTAGGTTTGACATAGCTTTCCTTCTGAGGAGCAATCATCTTTCAATTTCATGGCTGCAGTCACCATTTGCAGTATAAGCCAATTAGAAGAAAACAATGAAAGATAATTTACAGAATCATATTAGAAACTACTTAATCATATGATTCTGTTGGAACATTTCCTATGAAGATCATGAAAATCTTATAAATTCTGCTTTTCATTAAAAATTGAAAAGAAAAGCTACAAATCGTCAAGCAAGGATTATAAAGCTAATAAATTTATCAAAATCTGAATATAAATTACTCTGATTTCTGTACTATTAACCTAGCAGTTTGATAGAGAGCCTTCAGAAGCAAATGGTTCATAGTTTCCAAATATTTTCACACAAAATTGTATTCATATGTAGAAACAAACAGCATGATGTAATCTTTGGATTGTCTTCATAAAACAATGTTAGTATGTTTCACTTAATTCCCAATGCATATTCAATTATGGGATTTATTTCTATCAAAAGACATGCAATAGTTTAAAAACCTTACAGAATCATCAAATAAGACCAAAATAATTATGCATCACTTCTTTGAAATGCATATATAAGTGTGTTAGATGAATAGTTTCACTAGAATAGAAATTTCTTTTAGTAATATCACAAGGAAAGTGGTTATCTTTGCTGTTATCACGGGTTGAAAGATTCCCAAAGACATTACTGGTGTTTTGGGGTTTTAATTGAATTTGTGGTTCTGCTGGTGTGCTGTTACAGTCAACGAGGAAAACCAGTTTAAAGATGGTGTTGTTGTTGGTTTTGTTTAATAGTCACTAAGTAGCGTTCCACTCTTTTGCGACCCTGTCCATGCAATTTTCCAGGCAAGAATACTGGAGTGGTATTACCATTTCCTTCTCCAGAGTATCTTTCAAACCCAAGGATCCATCCTGCGTCTCCTGCTTACTGTTTCTCAAAAAGTGAAAGAAAAGAAAGGACACAAAGAGGGCTAATGGGAAAGGTCAAGGATGTTCAGTGACTAAAATGAGTATGATGAGCGTTGACGATTCAGCCCTGTCCTTCTCCTGTACTGCAGAAGGCAATGCTAGTCTGTGAGAGGAAGTCAGAATGCTGCCCCCAGGTTCAAGATGTGTTAGATGAGAATCTTGGCATTCTCACTTTCAAGCTATATGATTGGAGGGCAAGTTACATGGCATTTAAACCCTAGTTTTCTCTCCAGTATTATGAGGATATTATTATTCACCGCAGAGGCTGAAAGAAATGTTCAAAAAAAAAAAAAAAAGGCAAATCAACGATAGTGACTGGTATATATTAGGCACTTAGTGTGCATTTCAGAACGTGAGTTCTGATGAGAAACCCTTTTACCAATTAATGCTAGTGATATTTCCCATTATTGCTAACAGTCACTTTATATGTACCATTTTAATGAGAAACCAGCCCTTTCGAAATTCCTGGAAGCAATGGAAAAAGAATACAGGAGTGCAGTGCTTACTGTGGATATGCCAAACACTTCCTTCCCTTGCACATGTGGGACCTTCAGATTGGATCTGGAAACTCTCTGTTTGATTCTACCTTTGTGGACCACCCAGAAGCTCCAGCTGGAGCAGAAGTGTGGCTCATTTCCCCTGGATTGGGAGCCAAGAGGAACCTATTACCCATCTGTTCTGCTTTCTGTTCTGAATATCCAGTCTCTATAGTATAGCTCTAAGAAATGGACCCAAAGTCTGAGCCACATGCCTTGAGGATTATCTTTGTGAGCTTTCTCCTCCTGACTCAAGCCAGCAATTGCTGGCCCTCTTAAAAGTATCTGAATCACTTTCTTAAATTCTGTTTACAAGCAACGTCTCAAATATTTTTCATTAAAATATCCAACTCAGAAATTGATTAATAGGTATTTTCATGGTACTAAAAGAATTCCCCAAATCTTTGCTATTTGACATATTAAAGATTCTACACTTTGACATGGGTTTGTATTCAGTAAAATGCTATTACCCTGGTTTATTGAAGACAATAAACTTCCCTGATAGCTCAGTTGGTAAAGAATCCGCCTGTAATTCAGGAGACCCCGGTTTAATACCTGGGTTGAGAAGATCCCCTGGAGAAGGGAACGGCTCCCTACTCCAGAATTCTGGCCCAGAGAATTCCGTGGACTGTGTAGTCCATGGGGTCGTAAAGAGTCGAACGTGACTGAGCAACGTTCTTTGAAGACAATAGCTCCTCACACGTAACACTCAGATGGCAGTCTCATGCAATAGTTCAGATTCAGACACCTACAAAGTGCTACAGAGCTAAGTTCAAATTGCAGATCCACTAGTTACTATTTCTATGATACTGAAGAAGACATTTGACTTCTCTCAATGTCACTTTCCCACTCAAAAACATGCATGTAATAGTGTCTGTCATAGGACTGTTGTGAAATGTAAATGAGAAAATACATAGAGAGTGTAAAGCATAATACCTCAGTCATAGTAAGTCTTCAATTTCTATTACCTATTCTTATAATAACAATGATTATTATTATGTTTTTATTAAAAATAAAAATTAGGCATGGGGGATAGTCAAATGTAAAGCTGCGTTTTGATAAGTTGAATTAGGGAAAGAAGAAGGTGTTGTCTAAATTAGAAATCAACCAATGAAGAATTTATTTTGTGAAAATATATTCAGTTTTGAAAAAGGATTCAGAAGATGCAAATTAGTATATAATAGGAAGTAGCTGAATATTTCCTCAAAGAGTTTTCTACCTTTGTATCTCCAATATATTAAAAAGATAAATATTTCTAAGTAGGGGCTAGCTCTCTGTCTCAGCTGCTAGAAATATTTTGCTAACTGAATTATATCAAAGATAATTTAGATTTGCATTTTGTTGTATTTTTTAGGTTAAGAACGACTTCAGTGACTTTAGAATCTCTTTTCCTGCATTTGTGTACAAGATATTTTTTCAAATTATTTGTTATTTCTCATAACTACAGAAACATACTTTCTACTGTTGAAATTTGGGAAGTTAAATGAGGTGGCTATTTTACTTTTTCTAGGTTTATTGAATTTGCTAACATAATTAGAAAATCTTTAACTCAGTTTCTTATTTAGTAGATTTCTTTCAAAATATACTTAGTCTGAAGTTCAGTTTTGGTCTAGTGCTAAATTTGAAAGTACCTTTTGGTGCTCCTGAAATGTCACTTTTATAAACTTTTTGTTCTTTACTGCAACTAAAAATTGGATATTCAATAAAACATGCTAGATATTCTCACAGCTTCTCTCTTCAACCCATAGAAGGCTCAGTCGTGTCCGACTCTTTGCGACCCCATGGACTTGTAGCCTACCAGGCTCCTCTGTCCATGGGATTTTCCAGGCAATAGTACTGGAGTGGATTGCCATTTCCTTCTCCAGGGGATCTTCCCGACCCAGGGATCGAACCCGGGTCTCCCACATTGTAGACAGACGCTTAACCATTTGAGCCACCAGGGAAGTTCTCTCTCTTCAAACCCCACTATTATTTAACTAGATCTGCTGCTGCTGCTAGGTCACTTCAGTGTTGTCCGACTCTGTGTGACCCCATAAATGGCAGCCCATCAGGCTCTCCTATCTCTGGGATTCTCCAGGCAAGAACTAGATCTAAAAGTTCATAAGTGACAATATAATATTTTCAAGTTTTCCATGGTTAAGCTACATTGTAGACACATGATCCCATAATCACGATTCTTGAATCTCTAATTATATGATGGCTATGGTTAGTGAAACGGAGACTGAAACAATTTTTTATAATACAGTTTAGAAACAGAATGATTTCATAGACATTTGGGTTACAATATATCCATGGGTAAAGAAAGCTATTTGGATATTATGTACTGAAAATGAGACTTTACCTAATATATTCAAATGACTGGAGTGAATTTTTCTGTACCTTTTATCTTCCAGTTTGCTGTGCTTAGATAGAACTACAATTACATTTCTAATTTTGCTCAAACGGTTCTTGTGTGACAGTCACAGCCACTTCAGACCAACTTAGATCATGTTAAATCTATAAGCTTTAATGTTAATTCAACATTTTGTGAAAAACATAATGCCTAATCTAGATGTACATGGGCTTCCCAGGTGACATTAGTGGTAAAGAACCCGCCTGCCTATACAGGAGAGAGAAGAGCTGCAGGTTCGATCCCTGGGTTGGGAAGATCACTCAGAGAAGGAAACGACAACAATTCTTGCCTGAAAAATCCCATGGACAGAAGAGCCTGGCAGGCAATGGTCCATAGGCTCACACAGAGCTGGACATGACAGAAGCAATTTAGCACTAGCATTAGCATAATCTGGATGTACAGTAGAGGTGTTCTTCCTTTTTGGCCCTACTTTCTTCACTATACTCATATTTGATGTGAAGAGCACTTTGGGAATTCTATGATTTTAAAGATAAGACCTATTTTATTTTTAATTTCACAAGTTGTTTATCTGTGGAAAAGTAGAAAATAATCAGTGGGTCATGCAGTCCTAAATATAATGCCATCCCTATAATAGTGCTAAAAATTATAATCGATGTCACTTTTAAAGAATTTTAAGAGTAGTTTACCTTGTTGTCAGTTGGCACACCTCTTTTAAAAGTAACTTGGTCTATGATCTATGAATTAAAAGTCACAAAACTGTATCTTACGGGCCAGCAGTTTTTCAGTCTCCTAGAAATGTATACTTTTATAAAAGCACATGATACTGACTCCAATATAATGACATTACGACATTATTTACATTAGAAAAATTTGAAAAACAAGGAAATTCCAAACAGTGAAGTGGTTTAGGTCAGTCCCCAACTTTTTTTGGCACCAGGAACCAGTTTTGCAGAAGAAAATTTTTCCATGGACCAGGGGGAGGGATGGTTTTGGGATTATTCAAGCGCATTACATTTATTGCATTTTATTTCTATTGTTACATCAGCTCCGCCTCAGATCATGAGGTACCAGATCCCAAAGCTTGGGGACCCCTGGTTAGGTGACCCATGTTCTTCAATATGAAGAATAATAAAGTCACTAAACATAATCACAGGAATTCTTACACCACCTGTATCTATGACAAAATGTTTACTATTTGATACAGAATAAAAATGGTATTTATTCACACCCACACTAGAAATTGTTCATACAGAGAGTGCAATAAGAAAACAGAAGACAGTTATTGTTCAAAGTATGAATTATAGGTAGTTTTTCTTCCTTTCTTCCTTCTTTCCTTTCTTCATTATTTCCTTTAGTACTATTAAATGTTATTTGTAAAATACATACTAATTAGAAGAAAGAAGAATATATTGCATTATCTCTCCTCAAACTATCTATATTAGCAAAAATCATTAAATCTACAATGCTTAATTGATTCACCTTATAGTATCAAACAAACAGTAGTAATCTTTCACTTAAAATATTGAATATTGATCTAAATTTACAACTATATTTATTTAAATTATTCATATAGTTGGCTTCATTCTCATGTTAGTATCTCTGGATAAAACAAGAATGCAGGTAGGCAGTTGTATATTATTCTGAACAAAAAAATTGACCAAACATTTTAAATTAACTGTTTCAAAGTCTACATAAAACCCAATTAAATGGAATAATACAGTAAATCTAATTAACAAAGTAGTCTCAGAGAAGATAATCATATTTAAGGTCAATATATATTTTCCAGACCAATCAGAATGTTTTCCATCTAAGGACCATTGAAAAAAATTGTGAAGGTTTAGATTCCAAACAGCTGGAATGTGTTTTTGTTAAAATATCCCAGTTCTCTATGGCTATTCTCTGTTTTGTAATCTCATTAGAAATCCTTAATTTAGCAGCAGGATATTACTGGATGTCTGTTTGTTAAGGGAGCCAAAGACTTGCATTTTAAATCCAGCCTGGCACATGCTCTCTCATTGACCCTGGGCAATATGAAAACTCTCTCTGTAATTGGGTTCTTTAGCCATGAAATTAGAGACAGTTTATAATTTCCCTGAAGATTTTAGGATACCAATGTTCATTAGTAGGGCNGTTTTGAAAAAGGATTCAGAAGATGCAAATTAGTATATAATAGGAAGTAGCTGAATATTTCCTCAAAGAGTTTTCTACCTTTGTATCTCCAATATATTAAAAAGATAAATATTTCTAAGTAGGGGCTAGCTCTCTGTCTCAGCTGCTAGAAATATTTTGCTAACTGAATTATATCAAAGATAATTTAGATTTGCATTTTGTTGTATTTTTTAGGTTAAGAACGACTTCAGTGACTTTAGAATCTCTTTTCCTGCATTTGTGTACAAGATATTTTTTCAAATTATTTGTTATTTCTCATAACTACAGAAACATACTTTCTACTGTTGAAATTTGGGAAGTTAAATGAGGTGGCTATTTTACTTTTTCTAGGTTTATTGAATTTGCTAACATAATTAGAAAATCTTTAACTCAGTTTCTTATTTAGTAGATTTCTTTCAAAATATACTTAGTCTGAAGTTCAGTTTTGGTCTAGTGCTAAATTTGAAAGTACCTTTTGGTGCTCCTGAAATGTCACTTTTATAAACTTTTTGTTCTTTACTGCAACTAAAAATTGGATATTCAATAAAACATGCTAGATATTCTCACAGCTTCTCTCTTCAACCCATAGAAGGCTCAGTCGTGTCCGACTCTTTGCGACCCCATGGACTTGTAGCCTACCAGGCTCCTCTGTCCATGGGATTTTCCAGGCAATAGTACTGGAGTGGATTGCCATTTCCTTCTCCAGGGGATCTTCCCGACCCAGGGATCGAACCCGGGTCTCCCACATTGTAGACAGACGCTTAACCATTTGAGCCACCAGGGAAGTTCTCTCTCTTCAAACCCCACTATTATTTAACTAGATCTGCTGCTGCTGCTAGGTCACTTCAGTGTTGTCCGACTCTGTGTGACCCCATAAATGGCAGCCCATCAGGCTCTCCTATCTCTGGGATTCTCCAGGCAAGAACTAGATCTAAAAGTTCATAAGTGACAATATAATATTTTCAAGTTTTCCATGGTTAAGCTACATTGTAGACACATGATCCCATAATCACGATTCTTGAATCTCTAATTATATGATGGCTATGGTTAGTGAAACGGAGACTGAAACAATTTTTTATAATACAGTTTAGAAACAGAATGATTTCATAGACATTTGGGTTACAATATATCCATGGGTAAAGAAAGCTATTTGGATATTATGTACTGAAAATGAGACTTTACCTAATATATTCAAATGACTGGAGTGAATTTTTCTGTACCTTTTATCTTCCAGTTTGCTGTGCTTAGATAGAACTACAATTACATTTCTAATTTTGCTCAAACGGTTCTTGTGTGACAGTCACAGCCACTTCAGACCAACTTAGATCATGTTAAATCTATAAGCTTTAATGTTAATTCAACATTTTGTGAAAAACATAATGCCTAATCTAGATGTACATGGGCTTCCCAGGTGACATTAGTGGTAAAGAACCCGCCTGCCTATACAGGAGAGAGAAGAGCTGCAGGTTCGATCCCTGGGTTGGGAAGATCACTCAGAGAAGGAAACGACAACAATTCTTGCCTGAAAAATCCCATGGACAGAAGAGCCTGGCAGGCAATGGTCCATAGGCTCACACAGAGCTGGACATGACAGAAGCAATTTAGCACTAGCATTAGCATAATCTGGATGTACAGTAGAGGTGTTCTTCCTTTTTGGCCCTACTTTCTTCACTATACTCATATTTGATGTGAAGAGCACTTTGGGAATTCTATGATTTTAAAGATAAGACCTATTTTATTTTTAATTTCACAAGTTGTTTATCTGTGGAAAAGTAGAAAATAATCAGTGGGTCATGCAGTCCTAAATATAATGCCATCCCTATAATAGTGCTAAAAATTATAATCGATGTCACTTTTAAAGAATTTTAAGAGTAGTTTACCTTGTTGTCAGTTGGCACACCTCTTTTAAAAGTAACTTGGTCTATGATCTATGAATTAAAAGTCACAAAACTGTATCTTACGGGCCAGCAGTTTTTCAGTCTCCTAGAAATGTATACTTTTATAAAAGCACATGATACTGACTCCAATATAATGACATTACGACATTATTTACATTAGAAAAATTTGAAAAACAAGGAAATTCCAAACAGTGAAGTGGTTTAGGTCAGTCCCCAACTTTTTTTGGCACCAGGAACCAGTTTTGCAGAAGAAAATTTTTCCATGGACCAGGGGGAGGGATGGTTTTGGGATTATTCAAGCGCATTACATTTATTGCATTTTATTTCTATTGTTACATCAGCTCCGCCTCAGATCATGAGGTACCAGATCCCAAAGCTTGGGGACCCCTGGTTAGGTGACCCATGTTCTTCAATATGAAGAATAATAAAGTCACTAAACATAATCACAGGAATTCTTACACCACCTGTATCTATGACAAAATGTTTACTATTTGATACAGAATAAAAATGGTATTTATTCACACCCACACTAGAAATTGTTCATACAGAGAGTGCAATAAGAAAACAGAAGACAGTTATTGTTCAAAGTATGAATTATAGGTAGTTTTTCTTCCTTTCTTCCTTCTTTCCTTTCTTCATTATTTCCTTTAGTACTATTAAATGTTATTTGTAAAATACATACTAATTAGAAGAAAGAAGAATATATTGCATTATCTCTCCTCAAACTATCTATATTAGCAAAAATCATTAAATCTACAATGCTTAATTGATTCACCTTATAGTATCAAACAAACAGTAGTAATCTTTCACTTAAAATATTGAATATTGATCTAAATTTACAACTATATTTATTTAAATTATTCATATAGTTGGCTTCATTCTCATGTTAGTATCTCTGGATAAAACAAGAATGCAGGTAGGCAGTTGTATATTATTCTGAACAAAAAAATTGACCAAACATTTTAAATTAACTGTTTCAAAGTCTACATAAAACCCAATTAAATGGAATAATACAGTAAATCTAATTAACAAAGTAGTCTCAGAGAAGATAATCATATTTAAGGTCAATATATATTTTCCAGACCAATCAGAATGTTTTCCATCTAAGGACCATTGAAAAAAATTGTGAAGGTTTAGATTCCAAACAGCTGGAATGTGTTTTTGTTAAAATATCCCAGTTCTCTATGGCTATTCTCTGTTTTGTAATCTCATTAGAAATCCTTAATTTAGCAGCAGGATATTACTGGATGTCTGTTTGTTAAGGGAGCCAAAGACTTGCATTTTAAATCCAGCCTGGCACATGCTCTCTCATTGACCCTGGGCAATATGAAAACTCTCTCTGTAATTGGGTTCTTTAGCCATGAAATTAGAGACAGTTTATAATTTCCCTGAAGATTTTAGGATACCAATGTTCATTAGTAGGGCTCCAAAAATAAAGGCTTCATTTGGACCTGTTTTTTCCCATGGATGAAACAGATGTTCACAGAAAGAACTCCAGGACAAACAGCATTTCTTCTTACAGTCCTAGGTACTAAGAGTTCCTTAGGGACATCAGCTGATTGAAGCATATCATTTTTGGAGAGGATTCATTAATTAATCAGAATTTTAGTGGGTATGGATTTTCTGGTTAAGCCATTTCCTCTCTTTGTCCCTTGGGATGAATTTGGGACCCTGAAACCCCCAATATATTTTGATGGTAAATAGAGACCCAGAATATGAAGCATTGATAGGCTGGTGGCAGACCTCATGATGTTTGGGGAAATGGAATTGAATGTGAAATGTTATTGGAAAGAAGTGGAAATAGCAAGATAATCCCGTTCTTTCAAACTTTGCATTCTCCCAGCTCTTTTCTAGGCCAAGAGGAAAGTCAGCAAAGATGCCTGGTACTTTTGAGGTAAATCTTCTGAGCAGATGAAATTAAGAAAAGTGAATTAGGATGTTTTGGAAAACTAAGATCATCTCAGTGACCTTCAAACTAAGAAAGATATATTTAAATAAGTAAATTAATGTCCCCAAAATAAAGTCACATCTTTCTGTCCTTGTCCCTAGTAATTTTCTTTACTTTTCTCAGCCTGAACTAATATATCTCTTTGAACCCCCTTAAATACATTTAATTTTCAAATTGCATGAAATTGTGTTGAGGAAACTTCCCACAATGTGCTTTCTTCCAACTTGGCTTCCATGTAAAGCAAACAGCCCCTTTTACCTTAAATGACTGTAGTAGTAAATCATGGTTGGCTTTGAAGACCAGTTGGATTGTATGAGAAGGCACCAATTATTCTCCAGCTGCAAAGGGGTCTTACTGTTTCCTTTTCTTAACCCTCCATGGAGAACATATTTAAGAACCACTGATAGAAATCACAGATCATTTGCAATCTTTCTTGCTTTGCCAAGTATATTCCCATTATAATATTAACCAGGCATTCTGAAATCAGAGAACTCATTAAGCTTTTAGGATTTAATTCTCTCTATTTATGTTTTCATTTCCTATTTATCATCTACCTCTAATTTTTAAATTCACCTAAAAACCAGATCGGAAAGCAAACTGAAAACTGGAGTTCCTGTTCACTGGAAAAGTTTTCACAAGAAAATATGACCTGCCTTTAATTATCCCAGAATTGCTATTACTTAACTTTTATTGGGAAAAAAAGTTTCCATAAGGTTAAATACTATCATCACCCAAAATCTCTTTTGCTTAAATAGGAGCATTGAGGTTAAATTGGTCTATTAGAGTTTATTAACTTTCCTTATGGTTGATTTGGTAACTCAGCAAGAATTTCCCCCTAAATTACATTATATATAAAGTTTCTAAAATTTACCAGGTAGTTACATTTCAAGTTTCTTTATAAACATACAACCAACTCAACTAATAACTTCTGCAAAAGAAAATAAACAATAATAAAATGTTAAAGTTAAGAATCACATCCAACTGTTTAAAAGACATAATTTTATAGAAAACAATTTATATTAAGCTTACAAAAGGCAGTTTCAAAACTATTATGAAATAGTTCCATTTTTGTAAATGCACATACATAGAAAATATTTGAACAATAAATAAGACTTGAGTGATTTTAATTCTGGTTTTGTATTCTAAAATGTCTGCATTATGAATATATCAGCTTTGTAAAAATATTTTTAAATTTTTCTTTTAAAAAAAAGTCAAGTCATTAAAATGTATGTGAGTTTTTTCAGCTATTTTGTGTCTCATTATATATAGCAGGTATCCCCAACCCTCAGACCATGGACTGCTGCCATATATTTACAGCCACTCCCCATCATTCACATTACCACCTGAGATCTGCCTCCTGTCCGATCAGAAACAGCATTAGATTCTCATAGGAGTATGAATTCTACTATGAACTGTGCATATGAGGGTCTAAGGTTGCATGCTCCTTATGAGAATCTAATGCCTGAGATCTGATTCTGGATTATGGTGAGTTGTATTTCATTATATACCACAATGTAATAATAATACAGATAAAGTGTACAATAAGTATAATGTGATTGAATCTCAAAAGCATCCCCCCACCACTGGTCCATGGAAAAATTGTCTTAAATGAAACTGATCCCAGGTGAAAAAAGGTTGGGGACCAATGATCTATAGTTCAGTTCAGTCACTCAGTCATGTCCAATGCTTTGCAACCCCATGACTATAGCATGCCAGGCTTCCCTGACCATCACCAATTCCTGGAGCTTGCTCAAACTCACGTTCATCAAGTCAGTGATGACATCCAACTGTCTCATTCTCTGGTGTCCCCTTCTCGTGCCTTCAATCCTTTCCAATATCAGAATCTTTTTCACATCAGATGGCCAAAGTATTGGAGCTTCAGCTTCAGCATCAGTCCTTCCAGTGAATATTCAGGACTGATTTCCTTCAGGATGGACTGGTAGGATCTTCTTGCAGTCCAAGGGACTCTCAAGAGTCTTCCCCAACACTAATTTTTCAGTGCTCAGCTTTATGGTGAAACTCTCACATCCATACATGACTACTGGAAAAATCATAGCTTTGACTAGATGGACCTTTGTCAGTAAAATAATGTCTCTGCTTTTCAATACATTGTCTAGGTTTGTCATAGTTTTTTTTCCAAGGAGCAAGTGTCTTTTAATTTCATGGCTACAGTCACCATCTGCAGTGATTTTGGAGCTCCAGAAAATAAAATCTGCCATTGTTTCAATTTTTCCCCATCTATTTGCCATGAAGTGATGGGACTGGATGCCATGATCTTAGTTTCAAGAATGTTGAGTTTTGAACCAACTTTTTCACTCTCCTCTTTCACTTTCATTAAGAGGCTCTTTAGTTCCTCTTTGCTTTCTACCATACAGGTGGTGTCAACTACATACCTGAAGTTATTGCTATTTCTCCTGGCAATCTTGATTCCAGCTTGTGCTTCATCCAGCTCAGTATTTTGCATATAAGTTAAACAAGCAGGGTGACAATATAAAGCCTTGATGTACTCCTTCCCCGTTTGGAACCAGTCCATTGTTTCATGTCTGATTCTAACTGTTGTTTCTTGACCTGCATACAGGTTTCTCAGGAAGTAGTTTGTTGTGATCCACACAGTCAAAGACTTTAGCATAGTCAGTAAAACAGAAGTAGATATTTTTCTGGGATTCTCTTGCTTTTTCAATGATCCAGTGCATGTTGGCAATTTGATCTCTGGTTCCTCTGCCTTTTCTAAAACCAGCTTGAACATCTGGAAGTTCACTGTTCATGTATTGCTGAAGCCTGGCTTAGAGAATTTTGAGCATTACTTTACTAGCATGTGAGATGAGTGCAATTGTGTGGTAGTTTGAGCATTCTTTGGCATTGTCTTTCTTTGGGATTGGAATGAAAACTGATCTTTTCCAGTCTTGTGGCCACTGCTGAGTTTTCCAAATTGCTGGCATATTGAGTGCAGCACTTTCATAGCATCATCTTTTAGGATTTGAGATATCTCAGCTGAAATTCCATCACCCCCACTAGCTTTGCTCATAGTGATACTTCCTAAGGCCCACTTGATCTCACATTCTAGGATGTCTGGCTCTAGATGAATGATCACAACATCATGGTTATCTGGGTCATTAAGAGCTTTTTGTATATATAGTCTTGAATAAATTAAGCAAATAATCAAGGAGCAAAAGAGAAGTAGTACCCACAGAATAGTTATCAACTTCAGTAAATTTGATTTTGATACAGTACTTTAATTTATAGTATGAGTTTCCATTTTGTTAGTTAAAAAATGCTCTTCATGCACATTGATTTGTGGCATTTCAATGTTAGGACACTGACTTTCATATATTGAGGAAAATTATCATGAATATAATCAGATGAAACTTTGCATAATATCTACAATGATCATGTTGTCCACTATATTCTAAGGTGTTGCCTTTGTGAGGTTTCACAACAGAAACTTGAGTTGAGTCTTACCACCAGCAATAGCTGTGTGCCTCTAGAACACCCATGGTCACTGAGCATAGTTTCATGTTTACCTCAGCTAAATAAATCTAAAGCCAGAATTAGGTGGCAATTCTTCAAGAATGCATGGTGGCTAGTTTTTGTTTGTGCTATCCCTAAATTTATTGTTTTCTCTTATTATCTTAGTCATCCCAGGCTGTTATAACAAATTACCAGAAACTAGGTGTCTTATAAAAAAAAGAAATCTATTGCCAATATTTCTGGAGGCTTAAAAGTCCCAGATTCGGTGTCAGCATAGTTGGGTTTGGGTGAAAGCCCTCTTTCAGGATGCAGATAGCCAATTTTCCCCTGTATTCTCACAAAGTAGAAAGAGAATAAGCTAATTTAGTGCTAGGCTAGTGTTTTCATAAGGGTACTAATCCCACTCATGAAAACTTCATCCTTATGACCTAATTACATCGTAAAAGTACCACTTCTAAATACCATCACAGTGGGGATTAGATTTCAGTGTATGAATTTTGGAGGGAATGGACATTCAGTCCAAAAAACTTCCCTTCTGTTCCAATTTCCTCATCTATTTATTTGTCAAGCCTGCCTTAATTTCTTCCAGGACAAAGGCCAGGTATAAATAAATAAATGGAATATATATATATATATATATATATATATATGTATACATACATTCATGGATATGTATAGAGGGGGAAAATGTGGAAGTAATGACAGATTTCCTCTTCTTGGGCTCTAAAATCACTGTGGATGGTGACTGCAGCCATGAAATCAGAAGATGTTTGCTTCTTGGTAGGAAAGCTATGACAAACCTAGACAGAGTGTTGAAAAGCAGAGATATTACTCTTCTAATAAAGTAGTCAAGTTTATGGTCTTCCCAGTGGTCACGTATGATTATGAGATCTGGACTGTAAAGAAGACAGAGGGCCGAAGACTTGATGCCTTTGAAGTTCAGTGCTGAAGAAGACTCCTGAGAGTCCCTTGGACAGCAAGAAGATCAAACCAGTCAATCTTAAGGGAAATCAACCCTGAACCTTTGTTGGAAGGGCTGATGCTTAAGCTGAAACTCCAGTATTTTGGTCATCTGATGTGAACAGCTGACTCATTGGGAAAGTCCCTGATGCTGGGAAATATTGAGGGCAGAAGGAGAAGAGGATGTCAGAGGATGAGATGGCTGGATTGCACCATTAATGCAATGGACACGAACTTGGGCAAACTTCGGGAGTTGGTGAAGGACAGAGAGGTCTGGCATGCTGCAGTCTCCGGGACTGTAAAGGATTGGACAAGACTACTACTGCTGCTGCTAAGTCACTTCAGTCACGTCCGACTCTGTGCAACCCCATAGACGGCAGCCCACCAGGCTCCCCCTGGGATTCTCCAGGCAGAACACTGGAGTGGGTTGCCGTTTCCTTCTCCAATGCATGAAAGTGAAAAGTGAAAGTGAAGTCACTTAGTCATGTCCAACTCTTAGTGACCCCATGGACTGTAGCCCACCAGGCTCCTCCATCCATGGGATTTTCCAGGCAAGAGTACTGGAGTGGGGTGCCATTGCCTTCTCCTTGGACACGACTGAACAACAACAAATATATTTATACATACATCCTTAATGGACAAACAAAATGTCATATATATGTATTCAGCATACATATAGGTATAAATATAGATATATAATGTCATAATTAGACTTAAGACAAATAAAGAGCCTCTAACCAGATGTCCATGGGTAGCATCTATTCACATGCCCTTTTTTCTCAACTAGCTTCTTACGTTTTCTGCAGGGAATCAGGCACAGAAATCACATGCTCTCAGAAGACTATGCCTGTGATTCTCTTTCCAATCTCAGAACTCCTAGAAACCTACACAGAATATAATCATATGTAGGTCTGTACAGCAAGTGTACAAAGAATGTACAGGTGACACTTAGACATAAAGACATATCAAATCCCCTGGCTAGCTTGATAGTAAAAAAGATTTCGTAGCATTCATGTTGCTAGATTTAATTCATTTTCACATTTCAGGCCCCTTGTGGTTCCTGGCCTCTTTCATACCCAAAGCTGCTCAATGAAAGCTCAAGTCACATATGTGAGCCAACTTCAGGAAAGAAGATCTTTCTGGCTTCTAAAACAATA
Source organism: Oreotragus oreotragus (assembly GCA_006410675.1). NCBI lineage: Eukaryota > Metazoa > Chordata > Mammalia > Artiodactyla > Bovidae > Oreotragus > Oreotragus oreotragus. The sequence goes on from SJYX01017251.1 coordinate 843,173, forward strand.
GCTTTTGTTCTTTTTTATTTTGAAAACCATTTTGGTCAAAATCCTAAGTGCAGCTGATTCGATTCAGAATGTTTTGGTAGTAAAACTCACAGACTGCTGGGTCAGATATTAAAAATGTGATATTTAGAGAGCATTTTCTTGAGATTGCTTTTCTTAAAAACTCATTTTGCAATAGGTCAGGGTGTGGGTTTCATGTGTAGAAAGCCCCATGCCAACCTACATAGAGTTGTCACTATGGGAAGCATAGGGGTTTTAAATGACTTCGTTGACCTCTCATTTGGGAATATATTTGATAATTTAGAAAACAGACACACTCATGACCTTGCCTGATTTTCACAGCAACCCAGTGAGATAAACACACATGAATCATGATGTTTATTTTATAGATGAGAAAATTGTGGCCCAGTGAGTTTAAACCTGTCCAAGATCAGGAAAAATCTGCCTACCCTCTATTTGTTCTATTGCAAACTCCAAACCAAACTTGCCACTTACCCATTTCCCTGGTGGACTCTCCATGCTTTCAGTCTTCCAAGGTAAATAGCCTAGATTAATCTTTAACTTTTCCTTCTCTGGAACTTTCTACACTTTGTGAAGAATCCAAGCTCTGTTGTCTTTGGTCTGAAATGTCCCTGCCATCTGTTCCTTCCTTCTGTCACTTCATCACCCTCTGACAGTTTTTGCCATGTTACGTGGACCTGAATTCTAGTAACCATTTTCCAACTGGTCAGCCTAGTACCAGCTTCTCTCTGATTCCAATACAAATCTGTCACCAGAGTGCCTCTCTAACATATATAAGTAGTCATGGTCCTTCCTGCTTTGGAATCTTCAGTGGATTTATACTGCAAGTGAAAAGTTCACTTGGCTCAAGCTGTGAGGCACAGCCCTCAACTTTATATCTAACTTCATTTATAATTTTATTTTCTACGACAGCATGCACTTCCAACTTGTGACTTGTATTACAGCTGTCAACTGGAAACACAGCACAATCTAAAACTGGAGAATTATATTTTATTCGGTAGACATACTGAAGACTTAAACCCAGGAGATGGCCTCTCAGTTCTGAAGGACTGTTCCAATGAGGTAACAGAAGGGTCAGGATATGCAGTTTTTAGCAACAACAACAACAAACCAAAGAAAAATCCAAGTAGTTGGAGCTTCAGGCAATTACTGTTAATGAAAGAAAATGAAACATCTTGAGTAAATGCACTTGGCACTTTTCTCTTTAGGGAAAGATGTAAGAGTCTGGACTTAACTGAAATCATTTCTTTGATATGCATCTTAGCTATCTAGGGCCAGTATCCTGGTTTTCTCTTTCCTGAATTCCCAGCAGGTACACATCTGGGGTTGGCTGCAGTGACTGATGTTGATGGCCACAACATCCTTTGTTCAGTGATATGGTAGACAGCTTTATCCACACAGTCACCATAGTTCCTCACTATTTTGCAAAAGCACTTTTCATCTTTAGCTGCTGGGTCTTTACTCAAGCTACTCATGAGTTAGCTCAAACACGCCTCCTATATGAACAGCTCTTTAATTTCTGTGGCTGGACTTCATCTCCTTCTTCTACACACTCTAGTGACCTTTGGTTCACCTTCTCTTCTAACACATTGGAATACAACCTTTTAACACTTAATTCTGGTGTATCTTCCACACCAGACTCCAAATTCTGCGAGGGAAAGGACCAAGTCTTTTCTCTGTGTCATTCCAAACATCTATTTCATCTGTTACATTATCAAGCATTCAATCAATGTTTGCCAAGTTAAATTACTTAAGGGACTTAGCATTTTGGGTTAAGATGTTGTCTCCATTTTTTATCAAAATGAGGCTGTCATCTGAAAGTAGCAGCACAGTAACCAAGTGCGTCCATTTCCCTCTAACTATGGTTAGGTTGTCAGAACAACAAAAGGCAGAGAAACGTTCTTTTTAAATTGGGGTATAATGGATTTAATATTATATTAGGTATACAACAAAGTAATTTGATATTTTTATAGACTATACTCCATATAAAGTTCTTGTAAAACATTAGCTATATTCCTTGTGCTGTATATTATATCCTTGTAACTTGTTTAGTTTATATCTAGTAGTTTGCACCTCTTAATCTCCCTTACCTGTCCACTCCTCTCCTTACCAGTGACCACTCATTTGTTCTCAATGTTCTGAGAGACTGGGAAAGGAAACAGGTAAGTAAGGAACAGGAAGGTGTGGTACCCACAGTATTTTTGCATAGGTCAGAATGAAGGAAGATGGTCACTAAAAGGATGCACAAGCTTACAGAGAAAACCTGATGGGCAGTGAAAGGGGAAAAGGGAAGAAAAGAAGGAAGCTAGAATTTTTGTACATGCTAGTCCTGCACCCGCAGACTTCAGCACTGGTTTTTCTTTAAGCCCCCTCACAATAGCCACAAAACGTGCTTTTATGCCAACTATTAACATTTAAAAATAGACATAACTGAGACTCAAAGAGATTTAGTGAACTTGAACCCATGTACATCTGATTCTAAAGCCTATTGTGTTCTCTGCCTTGTTGACTTGGATAAGA
>SJYX01017251.1:846807-858129 GCA_006410675.1 Oreotragus oreotragus
TATTTCTCCTGGCAATCTTGATTCCAGCTTGTGCTTCATCCAGCTCAGTATTTTGCATATAAGTTAAACAAGCAGGGTGACAATATAAAGCCTTGATGTACTCCTTCCCCGTTTGGAACCAGTCCATTGTTTCATGTCTGATTCTAACTGTTGTTTCTTGACCTGCATACAGGTTTCTCAGGAAGTAGTTTGTTGTGATCCACACAGTCAAAGACTTTAGCATAGTCAGTAAAACAGAAGTAGATATTTTTCTGGGATTCTCTTGCTTTTTCAATGATCCAGTGCATGTTGGCAATTTGATCTCTGGTTCCTCTGCCTTTTCTAAAACCAGCTTGAACATCTGGAAGTTCACTGTTCATGTATTGCTGAAGCCTGGCTTAGAGAATTTTGAGCATTACTTTACTAGCATGTGAGATGAGTGCAATTGTGTGGTAGTTTGAGCATTCTTTGGCATTGTCTTTCTTTGGGATTGGAATGAAAACTGATCTTTTCCAGTCTTGTGGCCACTGCTGAGTTTTCCAAATTGCTGGCATATTGAGTGCAGCACTTTCATAGCATCATCTTTTAGGATTTGAGATATCTCAGCTGAAATTCCATCACCCCCACTAGCTTTGCTCATAGTGATACTTCCTAAGGCCCACTTGATCTCACATTCTAGGATGTCTGGCTCTAGATGAATGATCACAACATCATGGTTATCTGGGTCATTAAGAGCTTTTTGTATATATAGTCTTGAATAAATTAAGCAAATAATCAAGGAGCAAAAGAGAAGTAGTACCCACAGAATAGTTATCAACTTCAGTAAATTTGATTTTGATACAGTACTTTAATTTATAGTATGAGTTTCCATTTTGTTAGTTAAAAAATGCTCTTCATGCACATTGATTTGTGGCATTTCAATGTTAGGACACTGACTTTCATATATTGAGGAAAATTATCATGAATATAATCAGATGAAACTTTGCATAATATCTACAATGATCATGTTGTCCACTATATTCTAAGGTGTTGCCTTTGTGAGGTTTCACAACAGAAACTTGAGTTGAGTCTTACCACCAGCAATAGCTGTGTGCCTCTAGAACACCCATGGTCACTGAGCATAGTTTCATGTTTACCTCAGCTAAATAAATCTAAAGCCAGAATTAGGTGGCAATTCTTCAAGAATGCATGGTGGCTAGTTTTTGTTTGTGCTATCCCTAAATTTATTGTTTTCTCTTATTATCTTAGTCATCCCAGGCTGTTATAACAAATTACCAGAAACTAGGTGTCTTATAAAAAAAAGAAATCTATTGCCAATATTTCTGGAGGCTTAAAAGTCCCAGATTCGGTGTCAGCATAGTTGGGTTTGGGTGAAAGCCCTCTTTCAGGATGCAGATAGCCAATTTTCCCCTGTATTCTCACAAAGTAGAAAGAGAATAAGCTAATTTAGTGCTAGGCTAGTGTTTTCATAAGGGTACTAATCCCACTCATGAAAACTTCATCCTTATGACCTAATTACATCGTAAAAGTACCACTTCTAAATACCATCACAGTGGGGATTAGATTTCAGTGTATGAATTTTGGAGGGAATGGACATTCAGTCCAAAAAACTTCCCTTCTGTTCCAATTTCCTCATCTATTTATTTGTCAAGCCTGCCTTAATTTCTTCCAGGACAAAGGCCAGGTATAAATAAATAAATGGAATATATATATATATATATATATATATATATGTATACATACATTCATGGATATGTATAGAGGGGGAAAATGTGGAAGTAATGACAGATTTCCTCTTCTTGGGCTCTAAAATCACTGTGGATGGTGACTGCAGCCATGAAATCAGAAGATGTTTGCTTCTTGGTAGGAAAGCTATGACAAACCTAGACAGAGTGTTGAAAAGCAGAGATATTACTCTTCTAATAAAGTAGTCAAGTTTATGGTCTTCCCAGTGGTCACGTATGATTATGAGATCTGGACTGTAAAGAAGACAGAGGGCCGAAGACTTGATGCCTTTGAAGTTCAGTGCTGAAGAAGACTCCTGAGAGTCCCTTGGACAGCAAGGAGATCAAACCAGTCAATCTTAAGGGAAATCAACCCTGAACCTTTGTTGGAAGGGCTGATGCTTAAGCTGAAACTCCAGTATTTTGGTCATCTGATGTGAACAGCTGACTCATTGGGAAAGTCCCTGATGCTGGGAAATATTGAGGGCAGAAGGAGAAGAGGATGTCAGAGGATGAGATGGCTGGATTGCACCATTAATGCAATGGACACGAACTTGGGCAAACTTCGGGAGTTGGTGAAGGACAGAGAGGTCTGGCATGCTGCAGTCTCCGGGACTGTAAAGGATTGGACAAGACTACTACTGCTGCTGCTAAGTCACTTCAGTCACGTCCGACTCTGTGCAACCCCATAGACGGCAGCCCACCAGGCTCCCCCTGGGATTCTCCAGGCAGAACACTGGAGTGGGTTGCCGTTTCCTTCTCCAATGCATGAAAGTGAAAAGTGAAAGTGAAGTCACTTAGTCATGTCCAACTCTTAGTGACCCCATGGACTGTAGCCCACCAGGCTCCTCCATCCATGGGATTTTCCAGGCAAGAGTACTGGAGTGGGGTGCCATTGCCTTCTCCTTGGACACGACTGAACAACAACAAATATATTTATACGTACATCCTTAATGGACAAACAAAATGTCATATATATGTATTCAGCATACATATAGGTATAAATATAGATATATAATGTCATAATTAGACTTAAGACAAATAAAGAGCCTCTAACCAGATGTCCATGGGTAGCATCTATTCACATGCCCTTTTTTCTCAACTAGCTTCTTACGTTTTCTGCAGGGAATCAGGCACAGAAATCACATGCTCTCAGAAGACTATGCCTGTGATTCTCTTTCCAATCTCAGAACTCCTAGAAACCTACACAGAATATAATCATATGTAGGTCTGTACAGCAAGTGTACAAAGAATGTACAGGTGACACTTAGACATAAAGACATATCAAATCCCCTGGCTAGCTTGATAGTAAAAAAGATTTCGTAGCATTCATGTTGCTAGATTTAATTCATTTTCACATTTCAGGCCCCTTGTGGTTCCTGGCCTCTTTCATACCCAAAGCTGTTCAATGAAAGCTCAAGTCACATATGTGAGCCAACTTCAGGAAAGAAGATCTTTCTGGCTTCTAAAACAATAGCTTTTGTTCTTTTTTATTTTGAAAACCATTTTGGTCAAAATCCTAAGTGCAGCTGATTCGATTCAGAATGTTTTGGTAGTAAAACTCACAGACTGCTGGGTCAGATATTAAAAATGTGATATTTAGAGAGCATTTTCTTGAGATTGCTTTTCTTAAAAACTCATTTTGCAATAGGTCAGGGTGTGGGTTTCATGTGTAGAAAGCCCCATGCCAACCTACATAGAGTTGTCACTATGGGAAGCATAGGGGTTTTAAATGACTTCGTTGACCTCTCATTTGGGAATATATTTGATAATTTAGAAAACAGACACACTCATGACCTTGCCTGATTTTCACAGCAACCCAGTGAGATAAACACACATGAATCATGATGTTTATTTTATAGATGAGAAAATTGTGGCCCAGTGAGTTTAAACCTGTCCAAGATCAGGAAAAATCTGCCTACCCTCTATTTGTTCTATTGCAAACTCCAAACCAAACTTGCCACTTACCCATTTCCCTGGTGGACTCTCCATGCTTTCAGTCTTCCAAGGTAAATAGCCTAGATTAATCTTTAACTTTTCCTTCTCTGGAACTTTCTACACTTTGTGAAGAATCCAAGCTCTGTTGTCTTTGGTCTGAAATGTCCCTGCCATCTGTTCCTTCCTTCTGTCACTTCATCACCCTCTGACAGCTTTTGCCATGTTACGTGGACCTGAATTCTAGTAACCATTTTCCAACTGGTCAGCCTAGTACCAGCTTCTCTCTGATTCCAATACAAATCTGTCACCAGAGTGCCTCTCTAACATATATAAGTAGTCATGGTCCTTCCTGCTTTGGAATCTTCAGTGGATTTATACTGCAAGTGAAAAGTTCACTTGGCTCAAGCTGTGAGGCACAGCCCTCAACTTTATATCTAACTTCATTTATAATTTTATTTTCTACGACAGCATGCACTTCCAACTTGTGACTTGTATTACAGCTGTCAACTGGAAACANGAATCTTCAGTGGATTTATACTGCAAGTGAAAAGTTCACTTGGCTCAAGCTGTGAGGCACAGCCCTCAACTTTATATCTAACTTCATTTATAATTTTATTTTCTACGACAGCATGCACTTCCAACTTGTGACTTGTATTACAGCTGTCAACTGGAAACGCAGCACAATCTAAAACTGGAGAATTATATTTTATTCGGTAGACATACTGAAGACTTAAACCCAGGAGACGGCCTCTCAGTTCTGAAGGACTGTTCCAATGAGGTAACAGAAGGGTCAGGATATGCAGTTTTTAGCAACAACAACAACAAACCAAAGAAAAATCCAAGTAGTTGGAGCTTCAGGCAATTACTGTTAATGAAAGAAAATGAAACATCTTGAGTAAATGCACTTGGCACTTTTCTCTTTAGGGAAAGATGTAAGAGTTTGGACTTAACTGAAATCATTTCTTTGATATGCATCTTAGCTATCTAGGGCCAGTATCCTGGTTTTCTCTTTCCTGAATTCCCAGCAGGTACACATCTGGGGTTGGCTGCAGTGACTGATGTTGATGGCCACAACATCCTTTGTTCAGTGATATGGTAGACAGCTTTATCCACACAGTCACCATAGTTCCTCACTATTTTGCAAAAGCACTTTTCATCTTTAGCTGCTGGGTCTTTACTCAAGCTACTCATGAGTTAGCTCAAACACGCCTCCTATATGAACAGCTCTTTAATTTCTGTGGCTGGACTTCATCTCCTTCTTCTACACACTCTAGTGACCTTTGGTTCACCTTCTCTTCTAACACATTGGAATACAACCTTTTAACACTTAATTCTGGTGTATCTTCCACACCAGACTCCAAATTCTGCGAGGGAAAGGACCAAGTCTTTTCTCTGTGTCATTCCAAACATCTATTTCATCTGTTACATTATCAAGCATTCAATCAATGTTTGCCAAGTTAAATTACTTAAGGGACTTAGCATTTTGGGTTAAGATGTTGTCTCCATTTTTATCAAAATGAGGCTGTCATCTGAAAGTAGCAGCACAGTAACCAAGTGCGTCCATTTCCCTCTAACTATGGTTAGGTTGTCAGAACAACAAAAGGCAGAGAAACGTTCTTTTTAAATTGGGGTATAATGGATTTAATATTATATTAGGTATACAACAAAGTAATTTGATATTTTTATAGACTATACTCCATATAAAGTTCTTGTAAAACATTAGCTATATTCCTTGTGCTGTATATTATATCCTTGTAACTTGTTTAGTTTATATCTAGTAGTTTGCACCTCTTAATCTCCCTTACCTGTCCACTCCTCTCCTTACCAGTGACCACTCATTTGTTCTCAATGTTCTGAGAGACTGGGAAAGGAAACAGGTAAGTAAGGAACAGGAAGGTGTGGTACCCACAGTATTTTTGCATAGGTCAGAATGAAGGAAGATGGTCACTAAAAGGATGCACAAGCTTACAGAGAAAACCTGATGGGCAGTGAAAGGGGAAAAGGGAAGAAAAGAAGGAAGCTAGAATTTTTGTACATGCTAGTCCTGCACCCGCAGACTTCAGCACTGGTTTTTCTTTAAGCCCCCTCACAATAGCCACAAAACGTGCTTTTATGCCAACTATTAACATTTAAAAATAGACATAACTGAGACTCAAAGAGATTTAGTGAACTTGAACCCATGTACATCTGATTCTAAAGCCTATTGTGTTCTCTGCCTTGTTGACTTGGATAAGATGGATGTTTGGAGTACAGAGGGGATTAATAGAGGTGTTAAAAAGGTACATATGTGGGATAAATGATCAGAAATTATGGTGGGAAATTTCTGTTTTATTTATGATTTTGCCTCTGGTTTACTTTTGCTGTGAAGAACAAAGAGAAATATATTCTGACAGGAAAAATAGACTTCAAGTCAGACTGCAAGTTCTTGTCTTATTTAGCCACTGTCTTTCTCATGTCCAATTAACAATCTGCAACTTGTCCTGGGTCTGGGGAAAAGGAGGGGGAGATGGACATGAGTAGAGAGCTGGCTTTCAATATAATCACTTTCTTTTATGGAATGAAGTATGGTGTGAAAGTGAGTCTTGCATCTTCTAGACCATAAATCTGAATGGGCCATGCTATCCTGGCAAAAACCAGTAGCAATGTGCTAAGTGTTTATTGCCAAAAGCAATAGCATTATGACAGCAGATATAATTATTAACAGTGCTACTGAGCAGGACTAGGAAGAGACAGTTCAGAGAAAAAGGGGGTGAGGTTCTCTGGCTAAAACCAATCTGATTCTCAAATCCTTGTCTCTGATATACCTTTAAGCTCAATACACCTTCTCCCATAAAGAGCAAGTGGTTTGTTTGGAGTGGAAAAAGGGAAAACCCCAGAGAACCACCTGGAACCAGGAATGAAATGATAATCAAGGGTGAGCAGGAGGGTCTTTTATTTTTACTACTGAAGCATCTTCATGCCCCCAAACCTGTAAAAAGTGTTGGGATTCTAGTATGGGTTCCTGAGTACCCTTGTTATTTAGGATCTTTCATCCAATATTCGCTCATGATTTTCAGTGGACACATTTTATGAGGTGTGATAGCTGGATCTTGCTGTCTCTTTCTCTTGGTTTGGAGTCAACTTATGAATGAAGGCAATTCAACCTCCACAGCATGGTTGAGAGGAAAAAAAAATAAATCTAATGAATTCAGGCTGTGAGGGAAAAATCTGCTCCCAGTCTCTCTTTCAAGGGGAAGGAAGAAGAAAGAAGGCAGTCAGGCTGCTACCTAGCAGCGTCTGGAAGCAAGATTCGTCTGGACATAGGGTTTCCTGCTGGAGTTAAAGAGGCCCTCTGTTACATAAGCCCTCTGACTGGCTTTGCTCTGTAGGCAAAGCCACTATCAGAAGCCACTCCACAGTCCTGCTTTAAGGAGCCTTTGCCTTGGTGCTTCAAGACTTTGCTCATCTCAAGAGAACACTCCCATTTACAAGGCTTCATTTTATCTGAACCTGTGCCCTTCCTGTGAGCTAACTTCTCCGAGTTAATGAGGCAAAGCTACCATAAGAACAGTTTGTTGGCCTGGACTCATTAGGATTTCAGTCTTCTAGCAAGTGAATTGTCTGCATAATCCATGACTAACCACCTGATCTTCAGGAAAACAGACATTATTCAAGGTGGATCAAGATCTTCCTTTAAAAGCAATATCTACTTCCTTCTTATTACACTCATAATTAAATGTGTTGATGTATTGCATGGTGTGATATGATGATCTCTTTAGGCAGAGGTGAGAGGCAAAAATTTTAGCAGTGGTACATAGTGGAACTAACCAATTAAAAGATGCTGGCCATAGATAGTCTATGTGGCCTAATTAGTGAACCCTTGGGGATTATCATCCTAGTCCTTAAGGGTCAGTGCCCTCAAACTAAATACCTGCTATCCAACTGGCTTTTATCAAGTATTTACTTTATATATTTTTTTGTCTGATTGAATCCTCAGATGACATGATATAGGGGAAATTATTTACATTTTACATAGGAAAAAGGTTCAGAAAGACCAAGTGCCTTGCTTCATGTCACGCCACAAATAAGAGGCAAAGCCAGCATCTAAACCCTCCTTATCTGTCTGACACTGATGCCACCTACAACAACCTGTCCCATTCACTCCTCTGTTTCCAGTTGTCTTTCTCACTCCTCTTGTCTCCTATTGAGAAATAGTTGAGCATATTAAATTGCCAGTCTGAACTGAATACCACAAAGTCCTCTTTCCTCTATTATTCCAGCAAATAAGCATTTATTGAATGCCTGTGATGTGCCAAGCACAGAAAATTCAAATGGTCCCATGCCACGAACAAGCCTCAAATATTGATTTCATCAGTATTGTGTCCTATCTTCAACCCACTAGATAAACCTTACCACTTTGACCAAAAGTGAGTGCAACAGTCTTTTCTACAAAGCAAAATTTTTGTCCTTTGGCATTTAGTTTTATTTCCAATTTTGTCTTTGGTGGATGAAAGGCTTGAAAGACTAAGTCTTAATAAGCAAATTATTCATCCCTGCCAGCTGCCTGATTCCCTTCAACTTATAAAGTAAGTGAGAAAGAGAAAAACAAACACCATATATTAATACATGTACAATATATGGAATCTAGAAAGATGGTACTGATGAAGATATTTGCAGGGCAGCAGTGGAGACGCAGACACAGAGAACAGACTTGTGGAACCAGTGGGGGAAGGAGAGGGCGGGGTGAATACAGAGTGTAGCACTGAAACATGTATATTACCACATATGATATAGATAGCTAGTGGAAACTTGCTGTAGGACACAGGGAGCTCAACCCGGGGCCCTGTGACTACCTAGATGGGTGGGAAGGGGTGGGAGGTAGGAGGGAAGTTCAAGAGGGAGGGGACATATGTGTACCTATGGCTGGTTCAAGGTGATATATGACAGACCCCACACAATTTTGTAAAGCAATTATCCTCCATGTAAAAACAAGTAATCTTTTTAAAAAAGAAGAATGCGCTGAGCAATCCATATCCATTGATACAAATACAAATGAAGGGAAAATCTCTCTCTTGTTCTTAATTCATTTCATATATATTTAGTGAGGGAGTGCCTGTTTTGCAGCAGACAAACTTAACATTTGTTTCAGGTAAGCCCATGCTACTCAATGACTATTCTATTTGAAGCAGCGTTTGTAGTTTCGTATTTCATATGCCTGCTTCAAGTCTCTTCCTCAGTTACAGCCAAGAGCAACATGAAGTCTTTGAAACAGAGTTTACAACCTTGTTTTTCTATTACTAATATAGCATGCTGTTCCCATCATAGGTCTTATTTGAATATTGACATGGTGACATTTTGGAATGTTTTCTCAGAGAGCCAGAAGTGAAAAGGAAGCAACAACAATGAAAAAAGCACAAACAGTTCAGAACGAGTAGGTTTCTTCCAGAAAAGTCTACAAAAAGGAATTCACTTTCTTCAGTGCTCTAAAAACCAAGTATTTGGCATTGTAAGACAGGTCTGGGTATTTTCTGGGGAAAAAAAAAAAAAGTATTGGGGAAAACTGGAAAGAATGTCACTCTGTCACCCCTCCTTTTAACTCTTTAATGGCTCCTCACCATTTTTGGGGTAGACAAAACCTCTTTAGCATGACATAGGAAGCATTTACAATTTGATAACTCTTCTTCCTTTCATACTCAGCTCAAGAATCTGAGAAAGCTTTCTGGATATCACTGTCCTAGTAAAATTGTCTAGTCCTTCTTTACCACTTACTTTATTATTCAGTAACATGTGTCATGCTGTATTTCAGTATTGATTAAGCATTTAAGCTCCAAAATCAAATTATCTGGGATTGAAACTCAATTTCTGCACTTAATTGCCTAACAATCAGAAAATTTCTTGACATCTTTGAATATTTGAAATAAAGATCTAAAGAAATTTTTCTATTCTTATGCCATTTAAAAAAAACCAGTAGAATGAATTAATAATAGCATCTTTCTAATGGGTTTATAATGAAGATTAAATGAAATAATACAGATAAAGTGGCCAGCGCAGTACTTGACATATAGATCTCAACAAATCTGATGCCTTATTATGACTAAACAGTGAACTTAATTACTCTTATACATACATTTAGTGCCTGATGATGTTCTTATTTAATTCATTGATAAAAGCTTCAGAGTATAGGGTATGATTCATTTTAGGTTATATGTTAGGAAAACATTAAACAATAACAAAATAAAAGAAAACATTACAAGTTCATATCTTGGTTCTGTAAAATTTCAAATACACTTGTCTGATCATCAGGTATCTCTCCTCAAGCGTAATACATAAACCCAGGATGCTTCTATTTTGTGGTTCCTTTGTCCACAACACATAGCCTCCAATGTTTTTATGCCCATCTGTACTAAAATAGCAAAAGGAGAAAGAAGAGGGGAAGAAAACACACTTTCTCCTGATCACCTTGGCCCAGAAAGAAGACGCCTCACTTTTGATGACATTCTACTGTAAAAACCATCCTTGGTCCCACAACACTATGTCAACTTTTACGGGGCAATTAGCCATTTCTAAGGAGGAGGAAATGGCAACCCACTCCAGTGTTCTTGCCTGGAGAATCCCAGGGATGGGGGAGCCTGGTGGGCTGCCGTCTCTGGGGTCGCACTGAGTCGGACACGACTGAAGCGACTCAGCAGCAGCAGCAGCAGCCATTTCTAAATAGGGCTTCAGTTCAGTTCAGTCACTCGGTCACGTCTGACTGAGTGACCACATGGACTGCAACATGCCAGGCTTCCCTGTCCATCACCAGCTCTCAGAGCTTGCTCAAACTCATGTCCATCGAGTCAGTTATGCCATCAAACTATCTCATCCTCTGTCACCCACTTCTCCTCCTGCCTTCAATCTTTCCCAGCATCAGGGTCTTTTCTAATGAGTCTGTTCTTTGCATCAGGTGGCCAAAGTATTCTTCAGCTTCAGCATCAGTCCTTCCAGTGAATATTCAGGACTGATTTCCTATAGGATTGACTGGTTTGATCTCCTTGCAGTCCAAGGGACTCTCAAGAGTCTTCTCCAACACCACAGTATTTAAGAATTTAATGGGTAAAATATGACAGGGGAGGCTGTCCTAGGGTAAAGAAAAGATGAGTAATAAATCAAGGAACATTTAGGATTAGAAAAAACATTTCACATTTCAACAGAAATATAGGATACGTACTAGGAAGTATAGGAGATGGGAGGTTGAACTCATTCAGTACATATACTTCATTATGAATATTTCCTTGGTATCAGACTCAGTCTGGTGGGGCTTCCCCAGGGGCTCAGCAGTAAAGAAACTGCCTGCAATGCAGGAGACATGGGTTCAGTCCCTGGGTTGGGAAGATCCCATGGAGAAGGAAATAGCTACCCACTCCAGCATTCTTATCTGGAGAATCCCATGGACAGAGGAGCCTGAGGCTACAGTCCATGGGGTTGCAAAGGGTTGGACATGACTGAGTGAATAAGCACACAGATACACTCAGCCTGGGGCTCCATATTCCAAAGCCTGGCTTCATGTCCTGCCTCCAACGTCAGTGTGAAATTAGAAACTGTGAAAATGCCTGATCCAGTTAGATAATAACCGATTATGGTCATTCTAAGCAGGGCTGCCAGATCTTGTGAATAAAAATATAGGACATCCAATAAAATTTGAATTTTGGATTTAAAAAAAAAA
>SJYX01017252.1:0-14089 GCA_006410675.1 Oreotragus oreotragus
AATCCCTGGGTTGGGAAGATCCCCTGGAGAAGGGAAAGGCTACCCACTCCAGTATTCTGGCCTGGACAAATTGGAGAATACTTCAAATATATTTCCTAACCTTCCTCTGAATAGGAAGGGCTCACTACATTGGGCTATACATGGAGAAGGCTTTATCTACTTAATATGCGTCTCTGTCAGTGTGGGCTCCCTTAACAAAGTGCCATAGACTGGTGGCTTAACAGCAACAGAATTTTATTTCTCCCAGTGCTAGAGGCTGAAAGTCTGATATTAGAGTGCCAGTATGAATGGGCTCTGATGAAAGCCTTCTTCTGATGTGCATACTTCTCACTATATCCTCCCAGGGTGGAAAGAGGCTAGACAGCTGTCCAGAGTCTCTTTTATAAGAGTGTTAATCCCATTGGTGAGGGTTCCAACCCCCATGATCAAATCACCTCCCAAAGGTCCCACCTCCTAATACCATCCCATTGGAGGTTAGCATTTTAACATACAAATTTTGAGAGGACAGAAATATCCAATCTATAACAATGTGAGTAGGAGAAGCCTAGACTGTCTAGCATAAGCAGATGAGGAATTGACTCACAGAATACTGTACAGGTAAGAGAACTGAAGAGAAGGACTGAATGGGCTCTGGGAAATTGGATCCAAAGTTGCTTCAACATAATCAAAAGAAGGGCATTCTCACTAGGGTTTGCAACATGGACGACCCTGCATCAGCTGTTTCCAAAGCATGTGTTTTGAAACTCTGATACTTCTAAATACCAAGGAAATCCAGTCTAACTTACCAGGAGTCACGGGTTCTCTCACTGGCTGAGGAGGGCACAGCCATCAGGTTCATGTGCGATGGATGATGAAGGTACAGTTCCCTGGAAGAAAAAAAAAAAAAAAAACTCTTCTTACCAAAAGAAGAAAGTAGCGATTTTGAACAGCAAGAAATGAACACAAAAGAAAAAAGAAATAATGCCATAAAGAAGCAAGTTTAACCACTCAGTCAGATAATTCTGGTTTAAAAAGCTGATCTTCAACTCTCTCATTGGCACTTGCTCCTTTCCCCTATACTGCNAAAAAAAAAAAAAAAAATACTCTTCTTACCAAAAGAAGAAAGTAGCGATTTTGAACAGCAAGAAATGAACACAAAAGAAAAAAGAAATAATGCCATAAAGAAGCAAGTTTAACCACTCAGTCAGATAATTCTGGTTTAAAAAGCTGATCTTCAACTCTCTCATTGGCACTTGCTCCTTTCCCCTATACTGCATTTTTCCTAAAATAAGTAAAGTTGCTCTTATTTATATCCCATTTGATGGAACAGTGGAGAAGAAAAAGTCTGAGAAAGAATAGGAATGCTCTAGCAGGTAAACACTGGCTCCAGATACCATGTGAAACCATATCAACTAGACAGATCCATACACATTAGACACGTTTATCTAGACATAGCTCCATACCCACTAAAAGACCCTAAAACGACATGGCTATTCTTCTCTTATACCTCTGAGTATCTTCTGACTCTTACCTTAAGAGGCAGAGTCTTGCTATTTCATTTTAGATCATTCTGTTACCAGGATGTCTATTTAACTGCAATCTATTGGCACTACTCTTTGTTAAAAGTCCCCCGAAGTGTGGTTATGTTGTGACCCTCAGCATCCACAGTTTCAAGATTAGTTTCTCAGGACATCACTTTGGACAATAAATGTTTTTTCTACTCTCCAGCAACCTCCAACCCCACGTGCCAAGTCTGACTCATAAAAAAAGGACCTACAACCTGAAGAAATGGTTCTTGAGAAAATACATTTTCACCTAGGGAAAAATATATATCTCAGTTCCACTAGTCTCCAAGCTCCTTATTTATCTCTGTATCCTTGGAGCACCTAATGTGTGCTTAGCATGATCATTAAACAAATAACTGAAGAATCAAGTTAGCATATGAATAAACATTTACATGTGGCTGGCTATCAACTAACTTTCATCCAGAAATGTTTAGAGAAGAAATCTTAGAGATTATCTCATGTAACTCTAACACTTATTATAAGCTTAGACATAGAGGCCTAGGAAAGGAAAATGACTATAGTAAGACAGAAAATTAAAGTGAAATGTTCTGATTTTAAGTTCAGCACTTTTTACTGTAACATCCAGGTAATTCATAATACGTTCTCAAAGTGTGGCATCTCCCAGGTATATGTGTTGTTGTTGTTTTTTTTTTAATAGATACCTCTGTAGACTGAAAACCAGGTTATATTTAAAAGAAGAGTGTTAGAATAATAAAGAAGCAGCCTTTGAGATAAGGTTTGGGACAGAGACTGCCTATTTTAGTCTTAGCCCTATACATGGTCAGTATGATATGCTCCATTCGTATAGAAGGGACGAGCACTTCCCTGCCTTCTCAATCTACCCATAATCTTCACTGTTCAGCCCCCAGACTAGGGACACCTGACTCAGGGGATATTTCCTTGGGATGCCATGATAACCAGAACTTCTATTTACTGGCAAGCTTAAGTGATTTTTGAGGGAAGGGGGTTGCATTTCTGCAGTCTTTGTCTTATATTTTTGCCCCATTCAAAGAACAGGGCTGCCGCTGGTGCCTCCGTTGTGAGAAGGAATGCATGGAGACAAGAGAGCCACGCCAGCAACCACCTCTAATCTGCCATTGATCACCTTCACAGTTGGGTGGTATCTTAAGCTCTGTACCTACCCTCCCCCCTACAATTAAAGTGTCTCTTCTGGCCCCATCGCATTTAATCTGCTAAACACCCTTCAATTTAGGTTATATGCTGCTGCTGCTAAGTCACTTCAGTTGTGTCTGACTCTGTGTGACCCCATAGACGGCAGCCCACCAGGATCCGCAGTCCCTGGGATTCTCCAGGCAAGACACTGGAGTGGGTTGCCATTTCCTTCTCCAATGCATGAAAGTGAAAAGTGAAAGTGAAGTCGCTCAGTCGTGTCCGACTCTTCATGACCCCATGGACTGCAGCCTCCCAGGCTCCTCCGTCCATGGGATTTTCCAGGCAAGAGTACTGGAGTGGGGTGCCATCCCCTTCTCCGAGGTTATATGCTAATGACTCACAATTATCTATTTCAGAACTAGACCTCATGTTTTAGTTCTAGACCCATTTATAATATATCCTAATAGACTTCTCATAGACATCTCAAGTTTGATCTACCTAAAATGAAATACATGACCAAATCTACTTTTTATATCCTGTTTCCAAGTCAGAAATCTGAGTTTCATCCTAAAACCCTCCTTTTACTTATCAATCACATTCAATTTATCAATAAGTCTTATTGACTTATTGGAAAATACCCTGATGCTGGGAAAGATTGAAGGTAGGAGGAGAAGGGGATGACAGAGGATGAGATGGCTGGATGGCATCACTGACTCGATGGACATGAGTTTGAGCAGTCTCTGGGAGTTGGCAATGGACAGGGAAGTCTGGTGTGCTGCAGTCCATGGGGTGGCAAAGAGTTGGACAGGACTGAGCGACTGAACTGAACTGCACTGATTGATTCCACTGCTTTGAGGAACTGGTTTCAATGCCTGGTCTCTCTTATCTAACTGTAGAGTGGTTTTCTCAGAGTGTGGATATTAGCATGATTAATACATAAAGCTATTCTGAAAAGAGATCTGGTGAAAAGTAACTCTAGCTCTGAAAAATTTCTCGGGCCAGTTAATCACCTACCCAAATGGGTTTCAACCTACCTTCCTTTCAACCTATCCAAAATGGGTTACCTAAATAAATTTTTTCACTTTGAACAAATTTGTATGAATAATATGAAAGAAAAAATGTTATCAAATATTCAGAGCAGAAAACAAACTAACAAATTTTTCCTCCTCTGATCCTTTTGGGTTAATCATGTTGCACGGGTTTGATATCACTTAATCTACTCCAACACAAACAGCCGAAACGAGAGTCAATTGCCTTATCTAAGAGGAAGGGTTATTTCGAATCTTAAGGCAAACTCTGTGTCTTCACCAAACACCAGGAGGTAGACGTCAAATCTATTTAATTTATTTTTTGTTTACAGAAACCACAATGACATGGATAAATTATATTAAAAACTCATTTGGGTGATTATATCTAGCTTCATTTAAAAGTACAAGAGAGGGAAGGGGGTTCAGGATGAGGAACACGTGTATACCTGTGGTGGAAACATGTTGATGTATGGCAAAACCAATACAATACTGTAAAGTAATTAACCTCCAATTAAAATAAATAAATTTATATTTAAAAAAGTACAAGAGCCACACCAAAAAATCAAGTGACAAAACACCTAGGTTACTACTGGCATTATAATATCCACCATTTTTATATAGGCTCTAAACTAAGAAAAATGAAAAGTCAAATTACATTTGCCTATACTGCCCATGAAGGGCTCTGGTAATGCCTCTGTAAAGCAGAGACCTGTGACCTAATCTGCCAATACAGAGAAAATGACATCGATATGAATCTCCACTCTTAATAGTCTAGGAGCTGCCTGGATATACTTTATTCTCATATTCACCTTTGAAAATCGGGGCCTGGTTTAAAAAAAAAGACACGGTCCCCAAAGACTTTTCATCATACCTACAATTTAGGAAATATTTTCAAGGCAATTTTCAGTACAATCTTCTGATACAAGAAACAATTCCAGACCCATTCCCAGCCCATGAAGGGAAAGTATGTCACCACTATTTGAACTTGGACTGGGAGGATCGTTTTAAATCTAATCCATTCTTTGTCACTGAAGTAGTTGTCTGAAGCTCTTTCTCCTCATCTGCTAAACAAGATCATCTTCACCCACTTAAGACTTCTTGATGAAGTGTGATGGCTTTTAAGGAAATTTAAATATAGCAAATATGTTTTTAAGAATACTCTGAGTATGATTTTATGCTTTCTACCTAAAAATGTAAAATGACATTTAATTTTAGATTTGTGTTTCCTCCAAAAAGCATTTCTTTCCCAAAATAATGTTTGCTGGCTTGAATGGTAAGGTTATGGATGATTTTGGTCTCTCTACATTATAAACTCTGTAATACTGAGTCAACTTAAGAATTAAAATAAAATTTAAAAATGAAAAGGCTTCCCTGGTGGCTCAGATGGTAAAGAATCTGCCTGCAATGTAGGAGACCCAGGCTCAATCCCCTGGGTTGGAAAGATCCACTGTAGAAAGGAATGGCCTCCCACTCCAGTACTCTTGCCTGGAAAATTACTTGGACAGAGGAGCCTGGCAGGCTGCAGTCCACGGGGTTGCAAAGAGTTGGATATGACTGAGCAAAGTATGTATTGAACACATATATGTTGGACATATTTTCTAAATCATGCCCTGTATAATAAAGTTGTAACAAATAATGAGTAAAAGGGAGGGAAGACCAGTAAAGAGATGGTAAGTATAGAATGGGGTAAGCATAAGAATTATATGGAGAGAGGGACAGGCTGTCCTAGAGGAAAGAAAAAGCTAAACATTGCAAAGTTCAGATGAACGATAGTTCTTTCATTTAGCATCTGCTACAATTCTACCTTGCACAGCATTGTGACTAAAAGAGTTAAGTTAATTTCTCTCATGATAGGAAATATTTTCCTCCCAGGAAGAGTTAACCTCAGTTCTCGTAAGGACATAATTCCAAAGAATAAATCTCAAGGAAATGTTCTCAACAATGGACGTCCCTTCCACAAATAAACACAGCTATTTAGTGTCTATAGTCTTTCAGTTTTTGCTCATCTTTTTCTAACCCTCTCACATAAAAGGCACTGCAGGATGGGCCCAGATTCTGACTTTCAGCTCTATCTGTGTTCCCATCTACCTTTCTGTAAGTAAGCTTCAAAGAGAGGTCTAATTTAAGACGTACGGTGTGTTCAAACCTGTAGTTTCAGATAAGGATTCTCCCTCTTACATAATGCATTTTAAAATGAGAGCAAAAAGCCCATGTCGGTGTTGGATTTTCACTGCTTGGCTCTGAGTATTCTTGAGGGCTTAAACTGAAGGAGATCAGGGTTTGTGAGCCACAGTAATTAGTGCTGGTGGCAGTAAGACTCATAGAACTGTTGATGAAAAGAAACCATAATTTCTGTTAAACTCCTTAGGGTCTTTTTTTCTGAAAGGGAGCCTTGCTATATTTCTTTTTAAAGCTTGGATCAAATAACTTAAGCAGACGCTATGACAATACTATTTGAAGGAAAGAAACCTATGGTATGACTCACTCACCCACCAAAAGAGACTCACTCTATACACCTACTTTTTCCTTGGCTTTACTTTCTGAGTCCTCTGAGTCAAAGCCTTTGAAAGTCAGTCTGCATGGCAAATCCCCATGAAAATCTACTTGCACACATCTTTCCTGTTCATCCTGATCCATTTCACCTTTTTCAGTGTAGGCTGAAACAATTTAGTGATTCATTAATAAGGTCCACATTTACCAGAAATCCCATTTTCTCTCCAAGCTACCCCTGCTTTAGTGCCCATCACGTCATTTGCTGAAGACTAAGAGAAAATACCTTTATCCTCAGAATTTTACAAATCCTCCAGTTCAATTCAATTCTCCTCCCTGAGAGCCTCGGTTACTGAAGAGACAAACTTGCATATCAAGGTCAGAAAACTGTCCTTAGCAGCTTCTACTCTAGTATTCAAATTCACCTGATTTCATTTGCCCTTGAGAGTACTGGGAAATTTTTTAATTGAGCAGAGGGTACTCTTAAAGAATTAAATTTGGTGCTCATATCATATCCAAATACCACTGCAAATAACAGATATACCGCCTGCCACAGAGTAGGTTTGCTGAATGAGTGCTTGCAAAGATTGTAGAACTACTGTCTGAGATTATCTGGTTGTACAATATTTTATTCAAAAAATTTTTATTGAACATTTGCAAGGCAGGCATAGATGCAGTGTGCACTGTGACCTGGAATCCATCATCCTGCCTCCAAACTGAAAAGTAGCTTCGTCATTTTTAGATAGGTGAAAATTTGTATTTCAGACATACTTCATCTTGCAAAGTATGTCTGATTCAAAAAAAAAAAGTATGAAAATGTCCCTTTATTTTGTAATTCTAGAGACATCTTAAATCAGAAAGAAACCAACTGCTTAAAAATTATCCTAAAATAAGGTAATTCAACAATCCCACTTACATATGAAGAGACTGAGGACTAAACTAAACTTATCTAAGGCAAAGAGGGCAGTTATAAATACCTTTTCTTGGGAGGTAAGGTGAAAAGGAAAGTTACAAAATAATAACTCTTATCCTTTCCTCTCAATATTAGGCTGTCTCTGTGAATCCTTTCTTCTTATTAATAGTTTTCCAGTTAATCAAATAATTCCCTATATTTTTCATATATTATTTTAGGAATGTTAGTATAACTGCAGGTTCTCACTGTTTCTGGTGCCCTAAAATGGGACTATACCTATCTTTGCATAAACCTCTGGGCATTCTCTCCAAGAAAAAAATATTCTAGATTTTAACCATTATTATTATTAGGTTTTTCTTTATGCACTACTTGATTCTACACACATTTCATTGTGTCTTTCAGCAGAGGTGAAAACTAATAAGAAACCATAATTTATTGAATGAAAGCAGTTCATTTATTTGAGGACAATTAACTAACCCCTTTTTAGCATTCCATTTTTCCAGTTAATTTATCTCAATTACCTTGCTTCTTTATGAGATAACTTGTTGATACATTTTTGACCCAGAGTGAATGCTTATTAAATGGGACTAATGTATTAACATTATTTCCCTTTACCAAATATTTCCAAGACATCTCCTTCATGAATATCAACAAAGAATGAGAGAAACAGGGTATGCACTGGGAGTCTGTTATACAACAGCAACATTTTGGTTATGCCATCACATTTAACCCTCATGGTATCATAGTGAAAATTGCTTCTGGAAGCTTTAAATTTTGAAACATGAGAACAGTGGGGCCCAGCAAGGTTCAACAGCTGGTCCAATGACACACAGTTAATGAGAGGTGGGGACAAGATACAAGTCCAAGTCTGACTGTAACAAAGCCTATTATCTTTTCAACACAGTACTCTGACTCACAGGCAAATGAGAAAACAAATCCCCTCTAGAGATAAGATCTGGTGACTGGAAAGATTAAATGACATACAGCAGAGGGACACTGTGAGTCATGGAGAGCCAGGTGCCATTCCTGTGTTCTGGATTGAGGTCTGCCTTGAATGTGTCCTTAAAGCCCAATCCTCCGTAGGGAACAGTGTTTTCCATCTGTGTGATGAGAGCTTCCCACTCAGGAAAGGTTCCAGACTGACATCTGGCAATTTAAAGTTCCCTTAGAGTTATATAGGATGAGAATTTGGCTTGTATTTTCTTTTCCCAACACGGCGGCTCCTCATGACTTGGCTGTCCCTGGCTGTTACAGCAGTTGGCAGGCTTGGTGTGTGCAGGAAGTCAGGGTGACAGAGCCAGGATGCCTCAGTGGCTAAGGATGAGAACAGAGGACCCGAGCACTGCCACTGAATCCAGCTCCTGCTTTAGGCAGTCACCTAACCTCTCTCTGCCCAGTCTTCCCATCTATAAAATGGAAACAGAATACTGAGAAAAATCCTCAGAGAAGCTATGAGGCAGAACCCCTCCACAACTAACACACAGAAAGAACAATGGAAAAGTTTAAAACCGTGTTTTAATGGTAATCTTAACCGTTCCTAATTATCCTAAAACGCAGGTCCTAGACCAGTGCTTCTCACTCTTAATGGACATACAAATGACCTGGAGATCTTGTTAGACCAAGGATTCTGATTCTGAATATAACTTCCAGGTGATATCTATGCGAGTGGCCTGCAACCCCCAACCCTTCTCAGTAGCATGGTACTGCCTAACACATTTCAGTGTGAGATCATTCAGTACAAATGTCATTAAAATGATTACTGTTTGGCAATACTGATCCAGCAAGTCTTCAATATAGGATTGGCTGCTGTGTGNGATTCTGAATATAACTTCCAGGTGATATCTATGCGAGTGGCCTGCAACCCCCAACCCTTCTCAGTAGCATGGTACTGCCTAACACATTTCAGTGTGAGATCATTCAGTACAAATGTCATTAAAATGATTACTGTTTGGCAATACTGATCCAGCAAGTCTTCAATATAGGATTGGCTGCTGTGTGTAGCCAGCCTTTTAGGAACTGGTGAGGCAAGAACTGTTTTGTGGAGATTTTGAAGGACAATAATAGAGATATATCAGTCTTTTTTAAAGTCCATTAGATTCTCTATTCTCCCACTTTCCAAAGGCTTCTTGATGCCATTTTCTATGCCTTCTTCAAGTTTTGCATAGTATCTACATTAGAGTTTGCATCAAAGAAACTATCAGTTGAGAGTCACTAGTTCAATGAATCAACGGTTCAAGGCCAAGAGAAACTATAATGAAAGGTCCTTGGGACTTTAACTTTTGGATAGAATGGCTAATGGCCTTGACTTTCCTTGTATTACGTGGAAGTAATTCCTAAGTGCCAAATTGTTAAGAGGTTTCATATTTCTATTTTCCAGTTTCTTTGGGCTCTCTAAATATGCAGTCAGTTGCACAGGTGTCTAGCTTAGGCAAACACCCATTAAAGCTTTACTGGACCCTCAAGCTCATAAGAAAGTGACCATCCACACCTGTTCATGCCTGGGTGGAGTCCTTTACCACTTTGCTTCTCCCATCCATGTGAGAAGTGAGACTTGCTCTCCATAAGATGTGGGTCATATGCTATGACTGCACCTTGGACCCTCTTTTTTTTTTTTTTTTTAAGTCAAGGTAATGAAAGAAAGAAAAAGTGAAGGCTTTTTAATAAATGCAGCCGTGGCCCAAAAATGTGTTATGCAGTACTGTGCTACTGAGAAGGGTTGGGGGTTGCAGGCCACTCGCATAGATATCACCTGGAAGTTATATTCAGAATCAGAATCCTTGGTCTAACAAGATCTCCAGGTCATTTGTATGTCCATTAAGAGTGAGAAGCACTGGTCTAGGACCTGCGTTTTAGGATAATTAGGAACGGTTAAGATTATAATTAAAAACCAACTGCTTTTGAAATTAGCAGTTAGTATCAAGCCCCATCATTGCTACTGAGCACGTGGGCATGCGTGCTCAGTCGTGTCCAATTCTTTGCGACCACATGGATGACAGCCTGCCAGTTTCCACTATCCATCGGATTCTCCAGGCAAGAATACTAGAGTGGATTACCATTTCCTTCTCTACGGGATCTTCCCAGTGCAGAGATCAAACCCTTGTCTCCTGCATTTCCTGCATTGGCAGGCGGATTCTTTACCACTGAGCCACCTGGGAAGCCCCATTACTCCTGGAGCTTTGTCTCATATATAAAAATTGTTCACTCTTGTTGTCTGAGGCATTGTGAAGAGCCTGAAAACTAATAAGGCATAAAGACTGTCTTCCCACCTGTGCAGTTTTGACGACCACCCTCTACTCTTCCTATTTCTGCTTTGAAACATGAGGATTTCTCCATATATACCTGATTCTACTCTCCCCTCTTTTCTAGGTAAATAAGAGGCCAGAGTGTCCTCCTACCTTCCAATCCTCTCTTCTGTCTCACCTGCATCAAACTGACAACTCTCTGAAGAGCTCAGACCAGTTTTCTTTATAAATAACCCTGAGTCCTTTAGACTTGTCATAAGAGGACAGAGAAAGAAGCAGTGGAACTCTCTAACTAGCTTACTTTGGCTCCTGGATGCCAAGGCAGATGTTACAAATGACACAACATCTCTGCTCAGGGCCTCAGTGTGGAAATTACTCAGCAGAGCAGACACGGGCCTTTCTGTTTTACTGCCAGTTATGAGCCTGTGAATAGCACCGCACACTGCCCTGATTAGTGGATGCTTTCCCTCCCTCCTCATAATCGCAGGGACTGGAGCAGAATGATAAGAAGAGCCTCCATGATAGTTGGAGGTGTGGGGCTGCCCTCTCTCTTCTCCTCTTTTGTTGTGCTTTTCTTAATGCAGACAACCCTGTGAAGTGTGATTTTTTTCTTTTGATTCTGACCGACTCACCTGAGCCATCAGAAGCTCCATATTTGCAATATAGTTCCCTCATCACTGTCCTGACTGAGGCTTGAAAGCCCCCGTGGGAGAGCTTCGGTGTTAGCGCACAGCTGCTGGGTTGTACCATTCCCTGCTGCCTACCAGCGAATGGTGGTTCTCCTTTTGTACTGCAATGAATAATCACCTTAATTTTTATTAGAGGTTTATCTGCAGACCTTGCCTAACTTTTCTGAAAAGCCTGCGGGAATTTGCCAGTTGATTTAAGAGTCCTGTTAGCATAGCTGAGGGATTTCTTCTGGGAAGCTCATCCAAGATTTCAACTCTGTCCTTTTCTGTTTTTGAGTATGCAGGCAAGGGCGGATGCGTGAGCAAGAGAGGATGTCTGGGCTGGAGCTCACAGTGCTCAGGCGTGTGTGACTCATTCTCTTTGGATCTCGGGTACGGAGCTCTGACGCTAACCTTCCTTGACCTACTGAAGGGCACAGGAGAAAAACAAGTGGCAAGTGGCTGCATTAAGGTTCTGAGAAGAGGACACAGATGCTGTCTGGCAATGGACGCTTTACCCTGTCTGTGTGATTAGGTACAGAGTTAACCTGTTAAGCAGTGTCGGACTATTTCTGTTACGATAATAAGCATCCATCTAATCTTAAACATACACAGCTCAGAACTGTGACCTTTCAATATGTAATTCTAAAAGAGAAAATAGTTCTTGAATCCTTTACAATGATGAAGACTTACTTTAAACCAGAGAAGAAAACTGCTTTCATCTTGAATTGCTAACTGTGATCAATTGGTAGTGGTACTTGGAGTTCTGTGTTGAGAAGAATATTGAAGCAACCTCAGGGCTCATGGAAAAGAAAACTACGGTAAATTACATAGAAGGGAACGGCATCAATGTACCTCATCCTTTCTCTATACCATTCATACATATTCTAACTCTTAATTCATTACTGTTTGGAAGAAAAGGAAAATCTCCAACTGCTGAGAGACAGCTAGCTCTGATCAGCTCATAGGTGTTTTATTATTTCAAGATACAGGATTACTGGGAAAAAAAAAAAAAGATACAGGTTTTATTGGATAGATCAAAGCAGCTTGCCTGGATAAATGTTACCAGCCTGTTCTAACTATACTATACTGTTTGAACAAAACTATGCAGTTTTCTTTTTTTGTTCTGTTCTCATATTTCTCTGGATTTGGTGTTAGAAGTCTCAGGCTGAAACTGCATGACTGTGGGCTAGTCCCTCAACTTCTCTAAGCTTCAATTTCTTCTTTTGAAGGCAGATGGAAAGTACAGATATGTCAATAAAGTCACAATAGAAGTCACTAGACATGAATTGTCTCAAAAGACTTGTGAGATGGGAAAGGAGAAAAACAGGATGGACTTAGCTTGAGCATAACATAGAAACTGAGTAAATGGCAGTTTTGTTTGAATTCTACTAGTCTCCTTATGAAATGGAAACATCAAAATATATGGGAAAGCAAACGATTTTAGTTGCAGAATGGGTGTTAAATATTTGGAAAGAATATGGGCATTTATGTGTGGACTAGGTCCCTCTAATGAGGGGAACAGATGCACATAAATGGTTTATTCTCTAATATTTGTGAATAAATATGTGACTCTCTAGAGTCACATAGAGTTTCTTATATGGTATATCTTTTCTTTTAATGTCTAGAGGCAAAGCCTTTCCTCTAGTTTATACTGAATAGACACATAAATGTACCTATATTTTTTTACATATCTGAGTGAGTAGGCAGTGACTGTTGATAAAGTTCGTTGTAAAAGATTATCTGTAAAGAAAACTAAGAAAGCTAAAGCAATGGATTTGGTTAAGTTTCTTCAACCAAACTGAGATAAAATGAAAATGATGAAAGTAAGGAAACAAATGTTTACAGAACAGGTCTTTTCTCCATTAAGAATAACTAAAACCTAAGTGCTGTTAAGACAGGCTGATAGTGTTTATCCAGGCAAGCATAACCTTGATGGCTAACTTTTCATCCACTGTTCCTGCTGGTGGACCATCTCAGATGTCCTGGGTTTCATTCAGTTCCTAGGTGATGCCTCTTCCCACTGCACACATCTCTCACTTCCAGAAAAAAGGTCTGATGGACAATTCTTGCTTTGACACTTACCAACTTTGTGATCTTGGGTGAGTGTCTTAACTTCTTTCTACCTCATATCCCTCATTGTAAAATGGATATAATAATAAGTATTATCACTCTCATCTTCTGGTGAGGCTTGAATGAAATATATTTGAAACTCAAAAAATTTGTGGCACAAAAATGTTAGCTTCTCTCTTCATGCTCAGTTCAGTTGCTCAGTTGTGTCTGATTCTTTGAGACCCATGGACTGCAGCATGCCAGGCTTCCCTGTCCATCACCAACTGCCAGAGCTTGCTCAAACTCATGTCCATGTCCATTGAGTCGGTGATGCCATCCAACCATCTCATCCTCTGTCATTCCCTTGTCCTCCTGCCTTCAATCTTTCCCTGCATCAGGGTCTTTTTCAATGAGTCTTCATGATAATAATAGCCTTAACTTCAACCTGAACACCTCAATACATGAACACTGGATGGGGTTCATCAGAGGTTCTCAAGGTACAGTCTGCAGACGCCAAGATTTCCGATGCCCTTTCAGGTCTGTGAGGCCAAAATTTTTTTAAGTAGTACTAAGGTGTTATTTGCCTTTTCCATTTTCTTGCTTTTGCACAGATAATGCAAAAGCAGTGATGGGGAACTTCCGCTTTGTTTCCACATCACCGCTCATTCTAACACCACCAAAAAAGCTGAACAGGCTGAAATATCAACTCTTCTTGGATCTCAAACAGAGGTCAGGACACAAGCCCCAAGACTGGAGAGACAGGCGAATACAAGGAGTCACAGAGCAGAGACTCAGAGCAGAAAATGAAGCGGAAAGCAGTGCTGGAGTAGAAAAACCTGGACTGTAATTGATGAACTGCTGGAGGCTGAGTGTGAACAAGCTCTGAGAGCTAAAACTCCAGGAGGACCGAGTCATAGCGGCAACCTCACAGTTTTGTAAGTTCTACCTTAACCAGGTTCCCACAGTAAATAAACATCTTTTTACAATTCTTACAGGGTAGGGGTGGAGAAAAGGAATCATTTTGAAATAGAACACTCTT
>SJYX01017253.1:0-52791 GCA_006410675.1 Oreotragus oreotragus
GTAATTCACCACATTAACAAATTGAAAAATAAAAGCCATATGATTATCTCAACGGATGCAAAGAAAGCCTTTGACAAAATTCAACATTCATTTCTGATAAAAACTCTCCAGAAACCAGAAATAGAAGGAACATATCGCACCATAATAAAAACTATATATGACAAACCCACAACAAACATTATCCTCAATGGAGGAAAATTGAAAGCATTTCTCCTAAAGTCAGGAACAAGACAAGGATGTCCACTTTCACCGCTACTATTCAACATAGTTCTGGAAGTTTTGGCAACAGCAATCAGAGCAGAAAAAGAAATAAAAGGAATCCAAATTGGAAAAGAAGAAGTAAAACTCTCACTGTTTGCAGATGACATGATCCTCTACATAGAAAACCCTAAAGACTCCACCAGAAAATTACTAGAGCTAATCAATGAATATAATAAAGTTGCAGGATATAAAATCAATACACAGAAGAAAGTTTTGAAAGGACAAAGCAGAAATTAGCCCATGGTCCATTATGCATAGATTGTTTATGTCTAGCAAATAGTATCATTTAAATCAAAGTAAGCTAAACTTCAGGAAAAAGTTATTATGGTAATAAAAATTTCTTTTCTGATCAACTGTTATAACTTTAAAATATTAGTTGTCCTTTAAATTATTTTACTTTACTAAAATTATATAATGTCCATTTAACTCACTAAATGAACTTCTTTTCTGGGCTACTTTGAAATCAGTAAAAATTAAGCAGCAGAACAGGTAGCAGTGTTCTTTACTGCTATCTAGCTATTATGTAAAACAGAAGATGTTATTTAGTTGCTAAGTCTTGTCTGAACACCAGGCTCCTCTGTCCATGGAACTTCCTAAGTAAGAATACTGAAGTGCATACTTAGTCCCTTCAGTCTTGCCCAACTCTTTGGAGCCTGCCAGACTCCACTGTCCATGGGATTCTCCAGGCAAGAAGACTGGAGTGGGTTTCCCCTTCCTTTTCCAGGGGATCTTTCCCACCCTGTGATCAAGCCCATATTTTATCAAAATGCAAATTTTATAACATTCAGAATTATGCTGTATATTCTATGTATGAAAGGAATTTAGCTGGCTGTCAATATGGAGAAGATAATTTGATAGAGGAATGAAAGAGGATTCAGTTGCTTTGAAGATTTATAACACAAAAGAGAGTTTTATCATTTCTATTGGGAGTGGAATATCTATTTTCCAAAACATTTGATCATGTATATTTTTCTTAACTTATGAAATATCTAACTCACAACACAAGTATATACACCACTGTTACAACAGCATTTGCAAACAAAAGCATTGTGTGTTTCTTTCAAGGTGTTATTGTTCAGTCACTAAATTTTGTCTGACTCTTTTAGACCCCATGGACTATGGCACAACCAAATCCTCTGTCCTCCACTATCTCCCAGAGTTTGTTCAAATCCATGTCCATTGAATTGGTGACTCTATCTAACCACATTATCCTCTGCCACCCTCTTCTCCTGCCCTCAGTCTTTCCCAGCATTAGGGCCTTTTTCCAGTGAGTTAGCTCTTCACATCATATAGCCAAATTATTGGAGCTTCAGCTTCAACATCAGTCCTTCCAATGAATATTCAGGGCTGATTTCCTCTAGGATGAACTGATTTGATTTCCTTGCAGTCCAAGGGACTCTCAGAAGTCGTCTCTAGCACCACAGTTTGAAAGCATTAATTCTTCAGTGCTCAGGCTTCTTTATGGTCCAACTCTAACATCTGTGCAGGACTGCTGGATAAACCATAGTTTTGACTATATGGACCTTTGTCGGCAAAGTGATACCTCTGCTTTTGAATATGCTGTCTGAGGTAGAAAAATACTAATCTGACATACATTTCAATATAATTTTATTGCATATTACTCCTATAGCTTGTCTGATTTCCCAGTCTCTTTTACATGTGAAACCTGATTAATCTACAAGATAAACCCTACCAAGTGTCTGAAAAGTTTTGATGCATGTGAGCTCTATATCAGGTTGTCTTTACCCGAAATCTATATGTACAGTGACACATTAGCTTACTCCATATGTAGGTTATTAATATAAACATGCTGAATGAAAGGGCATAAACATAGAAGTATATAAAGTTCTCTTGAGTATTTTATTTGGGTGCCCCATAATGCTACCTCCAGAATTCCTTATTCTGCTTCATTATGTTTTCTGGCTCCTTTTCTCCTACCTGAATTTGCTATAGTGACAGCTGTTCCTTGTTGATCTTGTTTGGGCTTTTGCATCTGGATGCATTTCTGGTACCTGTTCACACATCCGTGGTTGTCAAGAGGCTTAATTCCTGCTTTCTGGCATAAGCTCTTGCATTTATTCAGATTCTGTAATAGGTTCCCAGTAGTGTTTCTGTCTCTGTCCTTTCAAATCAGCTTCCATCTATTTAAAGAACCCAAGGCAGTCAATTACCCAGTTATACCCATGGAATATACTCCTGATTGGCCCCATGGATTATAGCATATGCAAATCCTCTTCTACTTAAAATCCATATTTAAAGTTCTGCTTTCACACCAGGACTGGATCTTTGCCTGTGTGGCTGAGACGTTAACATTCTCTCTAGGTTCTGGCAGGTGTATGGAAGATTGTTAATATAGCACAATGCCTCAGATCAATAGACTGAAACACCTGAACTATTTCCACCATTCCCAATACAAGAATTGAAATTACTTATATATCTCCATTGACTCAAACCAATTATGTAGTACCATTGGAACTTTGAGCCCTGATTCTCTTCACTCTTAACTAACTATCCATCATACTCGAATACCTTAAAATAAGACTATAGTTAGATCATTCCATCTTTAGTACAAATTTATGTCCCAACTAATCTCTTTTCTGTTTCATTTAAGATTTAAATCACTCTTTGATTTTGTTTTCCTTTAGCAATACTTCCATTTTATGTTTTTTTTTTCTNTACCATTGGAACTTTGAGCCCTGATTCTCTTCACTCTTAACTATCCATCATACTCGAATACCTTAAAATAAGACTATAGTTAGATCATTCCATCTTTAGTACAAATTTATGTCCCAACTAATCTCTTTTCTGTTTCATTTAAGATTTAAATCACTTTGATTTTGTTTTCCTTTAGCAATACTTCCATTTTATGTTTTTTTTTTCTTGTATCTCTTTACATCTATTTTTTCTTCTTATTTTTCATATATTTTAAGCTCTGAAGAAATATTTAAATTCATTTAAAACAAACATTTTAGTCAAATATACTTATTTATGTATGTTTTCAACTTTAGGCACAATGTAGCCATTGTTCTTAAGTAATATGACATATTTTCTAATTGCCAGTTTTCTTTCTTTTTCTTTTTTGAAGGGCAGGGAGTTAACTTTTCGGTCTGTTGCTTTTTTGCATTTTGCTTTTACTTTACTGGTAGTGTTGCTACTAGATTAGAATAATTAGACAACTTTACTTTCTCAGTTGCTGTCTTATGTACAGACTTCAATATATTATTCCATGGTTTTGACCAACTTATTTATTACTTGTCTATGTTTATATGACAGTTGCCATTTTAAGCCTTGATTTTTTTTAAACTGTGTCTATTTTCACCAAGATAAACATATTTTTACCATCTCCAATCAAGCACATTGCCAGGTTTATCACATAAAATCACTAAAAAGAGCCATCTTTTAAAATATTGAGAATGACCTTTCCTTTGTATGGAGGTCCTGAATCACATAAACCAAATATTGCTGAAATCTAAATGATACATAATTTCATTCTGCTCCCTTTGCTGTGAAATATAGAACCATTGGTGTCATGAAATCGAAGAAGGATAAAAATGAAGGCTTTTATTGATAGAAGCATGTGAAGTTTATATTAGATTATGAGGGATGGAAACAGATCTGTAGCTTTTGAAGTACATGAAAAACTACAGTAGCACCAAAGATACTGGCAGGTCAGAGGTGTAAATGGAAATAACTACTTTAGGGACAGACTGCTCAAGATCCATATTGAAAACTTGTGTGTCACAGATTTCCAGAAAATCAATTTATTTTCAGTAACTTGGGAGTGCTATAGTTTATGAAATACAGTTATAGTTCAACTGTCAGCACAAAGCAGGATTTCAAAATGAGTTCACCCCTGTTGTTTTGCTCCTTTAGGAAAAAAACCACACCAAATATTTCACTTTGCTATGCAATTTTGAGTTTGCCACCTAAACTTTCCACTGTATTTGTTCATTACTTACAAGTTGAAATAATTTGAACTTAAGTGTAAACATATTCATATGATAGCCATGAGTCATAAGTGAACTTCTCAAGCTGAATAAAATATTTAGACCAAATAGGAGAAAATTGATTTTTTTTTCTTTTTACTTATCACTGACTAATAAGTTGAAGTAAGATTCTGCCTGCTGAACACCTTCAAAGGTACTTGCAGATACCTTTGGGTTGCAGTAAATAAATAGTAAGTTCCTACTTATGTGATAATGTCCCCTCAAAATAGATTATAGTCAATATAGAGACATTTCGAAATATCTCCTGCAGTACTTGATAATGCATAGTGGTAATAGGAAACATATGCCAACCTTTATTAATATTCATATGGAAAGAAAAATCCAGTTCCCAGGATTATATATAGCATTATATCTTATTAATGATTAAACAAAAAAGGTATGTTATTAAATCAATCTATTATTTACTATTTGATCACTTTTGTATTTGAAAAAATATTTCTTAAAGTACCTTGGACGTATATATATATATATATATATACACACACACACACACACACACAATGTTACAACTTATCATGTTGATTTCAAATAGAATCTATTTCTCTTAATAATATCAAGATTTATATTTCACCTATTGGTATCTGAAGAGTTTTCTTCCTCTCTTCCAAGAACACTAAACAAACAAACAAAAAAATTTATTGATATCTTGAGAGCTAATAGTCTTGGTTTTCTTCCAAGGCCAAGACACAACACATTAACTTAGCTAAACTTTTGAATCTCTGTGGAAATGAAAATATGAGTTAGAATAAAGGAATGGTGCTGTAGAAGTACACAAATCTTCTATGCCTCATAGAGTTCAAATTTTACTAACGTATTTTTCTTGTATATCTTTTCTGTCAGAGGAATCCTATTATTCTATAATAAATAAAGAGCAGTTATTACCTGGAGATGGAGGTAGGGAATATTTTTGCAGAGGTAATAAATGTCTATAGTCCAGTACTCAAAAGCCTTTAACCTTATCTTAAACCTGGTTTTGGCCAGAAATTAAGCATCGTGTTTCAAGTCTATAATTTACATAAAATAGAAATACTCTGTTTATGCTTTTTTCCCCAAACATAAAACTTGACAATTTAATAGAGAAAAAAGAGAAAGTGAAAGGACACCCCCTTCCTGAGAGCAACAAAGGCGAAAAATGAACCTCTGAGTAGGAGAGAGAAAATTTGAAATCATCATGGTTTTTGTCAGTCTTCACCAATGGTGGTCTGGGAAGTTATTAAGAAAGTGTTTAACCCAGCATTGAGTATAGGATCTAAGTATGAATTAAACATGTTTAGAGGCTGTATTTAAAATATATATGTATACAGTGAGTATATAATTTTTAAAAGACAGGAAACTTAGCAAAGTTTATATTTCTTTGCTGACATCAATATCTAAGAATCATTTCAAAGTCAGCTGATAAAGGGTGTATGTTGTAGTGGCTGATTCGTCTTTACCTAGTATCCCAGTGATAGTATAGGAAGTTCTTCAGGGAGTGCCTGGTAGATGACAATCACTCAATTCATTTTAGCAATGTATAAAGTAAGCATTAATAATACAAAATGATAGATCCATTGCATTATTCAGGACTTAGCATCCCACTTTCTCAAAATATGCTATTTATAAGTGTAATAATTGTCTGTCTCACTAGTACAGTGGATTTCCTAAAATATGACACTTAAGTCAAAGAGAAGATGTGCCAATAGCAATGGATGATGTAATTTCTGTGTCACATATTGCCATATATTTTCTGCTTTCTGTCTTTCTTACATATTAAAGAATAATAATTTAGTACTTTTCATTTTACATTTTTTCACTATTATTGTTCAGTTTCTTAGCCGTGTCCTACAGTTTGAGACCCAATGGACTGCAGCATGCCAGGTTCCCCTGTCTTTCACTATCTCTTGGAGTTTGCTCAAACTTATGCCCTTGGTGCCATCCAACCATCTAATCCTCTGTCACTCCCTTCTCCTCCTGCCCTCAGTCTTTCCCAGTGTCAGAGTCTTTTCCAGTGAGTCAGCTCATCTCATGAGGTAGCCAAAGTATTGGAGCTTCAGGTCAGCATCAGTCCTTCCAATGAATATTCAGGGTTTAATTTCTTTAGGATTGACTGGTTTGATCTCCTTGTTATCCAAGGGACTTTTGAAAGTCCCTTCCAGCACCACAATTCAAAAGCATCATTTTTTCAATGCTCAGCCTTCTTTATGGTCCACCTCTCACATCCATACATGATCACTGGAAAAAAACATAGCTTTGACTATACAGACCATTGTCAGAAAAGTTTATGTTTTTGCTTTACAAATGATGTCTTGGTTTTATTGTAGCTAGTTTTTCACCATTAATGAATTACATTCTATGTGCTCACTTAGTTGTATCTATCACCATGATTTATCACCATGGATTAGTTCTATGACCATGGATTAATTTTGTTCATTTTTAAACTTCACCTGCTTATTTAACTTATATGCAGAATACAGCATGAGAAACACTGGGCTGGAAGAAGCACGAGTTGGAATCAAGATTGCTGAGAGAAATATCAATAACCTCAGATATGCAGATGACACCACCCTTATGGCAGAAAGTGAAGAGGAACTAACAAGACACTTGATGAAAGTGAAAGAACCTGCTTATTTAACTTATATGCAGAATACAGCATGAGAAACACTGGGCTGGAAGAAGCACGAGTTGGAATCAAGATTGCTGAGAGAAATATCAATAACCTCAGATATGCAGATGACACCACCCTTATGGCAGAAAGTG
The DNA here is from genome assembly GCA_006410675.1 of Oreotragus oreotragus. Classification (NCBI taxonomy): domain Eukaryota; kingdom Metazoa; phylum Chordata; class Mammalia; order Artiodactyla; family Bovidae; genus Oreotragus; species Oreotragus oreotragus. Next base: position 7,005 of record SJYX01017253.1, read on the forward strand.
AAGAGGAACTAACAAGACACTTGATGAAAGTGAAAGAGGAGAGTGAAAAAGTTGGCTTAAGGCTCAACATTTAGAAAACAAAGATCATGGCATCTGGTCCATCACTTCATGTTAAATAGGTGGGGAAACAGTGGAAACAGTGGCTGATTTTATTTTGGGGGGCTCCAAAATCACTGCAGATGGTGATTGCAACCATGAAATTAAAAGATGCTTACTCCTTGGAAGAAAAGTTATGACAAACCTAGATAGTATATTCAAAAGCAGAGACATTACTTTGCCAAAGGGAGATGTGTATAAGAGACAGATTTTATTTTGGGGGGCTCCAAAATCACTGCAGATGGTGATTGCAACCATGAAATTAAAAGATGCTTACTCCTTGGAAGAAAAGTTATGACAAACCTAGATAGTATATTCAAAAGCAGAGACATTACTTTGCCAATAAAGGTCTGTCTAGTTGGAGAAGGCGATGGCACCCCACTCCAGTACTCTTGCCTGAAAAATCCCATGGACAGAGGAGCCTGGTGGGCCACGGTCCATGGAGTCGCTAGGAGTCGGACATGACTGAGCGACTTCACTTTCACTTTTCACTTTCATGCATTGGAGAAGGAAAGGGCAACCCACTCCAGCGTTCTTGCCTGGAGAATCCCAGGGATGGGGGAGCCCAGTGGGCTGCCATCTCTGGGGTCACACAGAGTCAGACACGACTGAAGTGACTTAGCAGCAGCAGCAGCAGCAGTTAAAGCTATGCTTTTTCCAGTGGTCATGTATGGATGTGAGAGTTGGACTGTGAAGAAAGTTGAGCACCAAAGAATTCATGCTTTTGACCTGTGGTGTTAAAGAAGACTCTTGAGAGTCCCTTGGATTGCAAGGAGATCCAACCAGTTCATTTGAAAGGAGATCAGCCCTGGGTGTTCTTTGGAAAGAATGATGCTAAAGCTGAAACTCCAGTACTTTGGCCACCTCATGCGAAGAGTTGACTTATTGGAAAAGACTCTGATGTTGGGCGGGATTGGGGGCAGAAAGAAAAGGTGACAACAGAGGATGAAATGGCTGGATGGCATCACTGACTCAATGGAAGTGAGTTTGAGTGATCTCCGGGAGTTGGTAATGGACAGGGAGGCCTGGTGTGTTGCAATTCATGGGGTCGCAAAAAATCGGACACGACTGAGTGACTGAACTAAACTGAAACTTCATATAAATTGGATATATAACTCATAGTAATATATATAAATGTCATTCAATATTTTTTATTGTATCAACAGTCTATTTTAATAATTATCCAATTGAATAAATATTCAGCAACTTATTGCTTCAGTTGATGGATACCTGAGATATTAGAGATTATTATTAGCATTAATAAAGTTGATGGAAATATCTATATATCTATATCATCTGTATCTATATCTAGCTATGCCAGTGCCATAACACCTAACTATGGGTCTTTCATATATTTTGTATTTTCTCATATATTTTAGAAGAAACTTGGCAATACATATACAAATTAAAAAAAAAAAAACAAATTCTGGGATATTGTGGCAGATGCTTTAACCGCAGAAATAAATCAGTCTCAAGAATATTGATATCTTAAAAAAAAAACAAACTGAAGCTTTCTATCTATTATTTGGACCTAAAATCTACTAAAGAATGATAACAAAGATATCCAACATTTTATTTATTAATAAAAGAAAATGAAGAACTTTTAGTTTACGGAAACTTTTTTTTTTTTAAGTTTGATATATTTTGGAATAATTGGAAAGCAATTTAAAGCATTTAATGACTAATTTTGTGAAAAATTTTCTTACCAATATTGACAATATAGAATTTGAAATTATCACTATAATATCTTGATGATGAAATTTATATAGCTGTTGCATTATTCATCAGAAATAATTGAAAGTTGAAAGTTTAACTGGGAAATTTTAAAATAAAATTACTCATTTATAAAACCAAAGTCTTCTTAGTTCAAAGATGGATAAAGGTTTTTAGATTAGATATTCTCACTACTGTATTAACTAATAAAATGAGGAAGGAAGATTTAATATCTACAAGTGTGCTATGCTGTGCTGTCACTTGTCATGTCCAGCTCTTTGTGACCCTATGGACTGTAGCCTGCCAGGCTTCTCTGTCCATGGAATTTTCCAGGAATGAATACTGGAATGGGTTGCCATTTCCTACTCTAAGGGATCTTCCTGACCTAGGGATCAAATCTGTGGCTCTTGAAGCTGCTGTATTGGCAAGTAGGTGGGTTCTTTTCCACTAGTGCCACCTAGGAAGTCCAATATAGGCATAAAGATTTTTCTTTTCCCTAAAAAACGAGTGAATGAAAAAAGAGAAACAGTATAAGGCCATACATTTCAAAAAAAAAAAAAAGGTTAAATAGGACCAGGGAAGAAACCAGGCACCTTTAGTGCAACGTGGCTGTCAATTTTACTATCATAAGCCCCATTATTTATTTGGCAAAATACTGATAATTTTGAAATAATTCTGAGTTTAGAACAAAGGTAAGTGGATGGATATTCTTTATCACCCCTCCTCTATAGGAAGAATAGAGGAAATAGCTGTTGTAGATAAATAGTTTAAAGGGAGGATGGTAATGATCACTGCTGATTCTCTTGCATGACAAGTTTTGAGGCATCTGTAATACATTCAAGAAATCCTGACACCATTTCTGCAATTGATATAGGTAATATTCTCACAGTTGTGTCTATTAAGTTGAAACATGTATAATAACATATATGAAATGAATTGCCAGTCCAGATTTGATGCATGATAGAGGATGCTTGGGGCTGGTGCACTGGGATGACCCAGAACGATGGTACGGGGAGGGAGGTGAGAGGGGGGTTCAGGATGGAGAACACGTGTACACCCATGGCGGATTCATGTTGATGTATGGCAAAACCAATACAATATTGTAAAGTAATTAACCTCCAATTAAAATAAATAAATTTATATTTTAAAATTTATATGATATTTAATAAAATAGACAGGTATCATTATTATAATTATTATTATCATTATTATAATTCAGACTAAACAGAGTATCATTATTATAATTCAGACTAAACAATATATTAGTTAATTCTCACCCTCAACTCCCTCACCCTCACCCTCAACTCCCCCATATTTTAACTTAGAGGGAATCTATCTATACAAGGTCACCCAAGTAGCAGAAATCATCAAAAAAGGTCATTAAAGCTGTATCAAATAGGACGCCTGGATAAAATGGCCTACATTATTGTGAAGTGAAATGAAATAAGATGACATGATAATCAATATGAAATTTAAAAAGGATAATAAACACAGCATATTGAGATGGTCAAAGAAACAACTGTGGGACAGACTGAAATGTCCTATCAATGTTTCATTTATGAGAACAACTGAAATAGATCATGGCTTTAAGCTTTATAAAGAAAACTTTAATAATTAGATATCAGAATAATACAATTATTTAAAACCAGGTACTGAAAAGACAGGGATGAAAATGAAGAGCCAAACAATGTTTTTGGGCATTAATAAATATAGTAAAAATATCATTAAATAGACAACTGAAACTTGACATATAAGGAAAACTTGAGAAAATCACACTGAATTTATAAGGGGAAAAAAGAGACTAAAGAAATAAAAAATAATAGATATGTAGGTCATAAAAATAATACCCTGTCTTTGAAGTAGACAATCCAAAAATTGCATTCAACAAATCCAAAAGAGAACTGAAAGATAATAAAAGAACTAACTCTGAAACTGAAAATATAAAACTACATATCAAAGGGTCAATCATATTCTGTGAAAAATTGAAACAAGTTTACTGATGCTCAGATAAATGTTGATTCAGATCTTGAATTTATAGTCAAGTAAATAATTATTGGTTCCCTAAACGTATCAGTTAAGAATGCAAATGATAAACAATTTGACAACTACTGTCTTAAATTAGCGGTTATTATAGGTGGGCATTTATAATCAGTGAAACCTTTTAGTAAGGTCATTAGGGTCACACACAGCTTTTTTCTTCCTTCCTGTCATGGCATGTGACTCTCATTTCAAGGATGTCAAGTATCATCCTACCATTGGAGAAGTTATGTTTTATTTTCAGACATGAAGGATAGAAACGGAAGAATTAAGTGTAAATAATGAGCAAAAGAACTGATAAATAATGAGGAAGAACTGCTGCTGAAGCTGAGGCTCCAATACTTTGGCCACCTGATGCAAAGAACTGACTCACTGAAAAAGACCCTGATGCTGGGAAAGATTTAAGGCAGGTAGAGAAGGGGACAACAGAGGATGAGATGGTTGGATGGCATCACTGGCTCAACAGACTTGAGTTTGAGAAAGCTCTGAGAGCTGGTGATGGACAGAGAAGCCTGGCATGCTGCAGTACAAAGAGTTAGACATGACTAGTGACTGAACTGAGTTGAATGAGGAAAATCCTAAAATGAGGATGAGTTTAAAGTGGTGCACTCAATATGCCAACAAATGTGGAAAACTCAGCAGTGGCCACAGGACTGATAAAGGTCAGTTTTCATTCCAATCCCAAAGAAAGGCAATGCAAAAGAATTTTCAAACTACCGCACAGTTACACTCATCTCACACGCAAGCAAGGTAATGCTGAATTTCTCCAAGTGAGACTTCAACAGTACTTGAGCCAAGAACTTCCAGAAGTTCAAACTGGATGTAGAAAAGACAGATGAACAAGAGATCAAATCTCCAGCATCTGTTGAATCATAGAAAAAGCAGTAGAGTTCCAGAAAAGCATATACATCTGCTTGATTGACTATGCCAAAGCCTTTGACTGTGGATCACAACAAACTTAAATTCTTAGAGAGATGGGAATACCTATCTACCTTACCTGCCTCCTGAGAAATCTGTATGCAGGTCAAGAAGCAACAGTTAGGACCAGACATGAGAAAAAATAGACTGGTTCCAAATTGGGAAAGGAGTACGTCAAGGCTTTATATTGTCATCTTGCTTATTTAACTTATATGCAGAGCCTGTCATGCAAAATGCTAGGTTGGATGAAACACAAGCTGAAATCAAGATTGCTGACAGAAATATCAGTAACCTGAGATATGGAAATGATATCACACTTATGGCAGAAAGTGAAGAGGAACTAAAGAACCTCTTGATGAAGGTGAAAGATGAGAATGAAAAAAGCTGGCTTAAAACTCAACACAATGGAGTATTATTCAGCCATTAAAAAGAATACATGAATCATTTCTAATGAAGTGGATCAAACTGGAGCCTATTATACGCAGTGAAGTAAGCCAGTAAGAAAAACACCAATATAGTATACTAACACATATATATGGAATTTAGAAAGATGGTAATGATAACCCTGTATGCAAGACAGCAAAAGAGACACAGGTGTATAGAACAGTCTTTTGGACTCTGTGGGAGAGGGGAAGTGTGGGATGATTTGGGAGAATGGCATTGAAACATGTATAATATCATATGTGAAAGGAATTGCCAGTCAGGTTAGATGCATGATACAGGATGCTCGGGGCTGGTGCACAGGGATGACCCAGAAGGATGGTACGGGGAGGGAGATGGAGGGGGTTTCAGGATGGGGAACATGTGTACACCCATGGTGGATTCATGTTGATGTATGAAAAAAACAATACAATACTGTAATTAGCCTCCAATTAAAATAAACAAATTTATATTTTAAAAAAATGATCATAGCATCCAGTCCCATATCTTCATGGCAAATACATGGAGAAATACTGGAAACAGTGAGAGACTTTATTTTGGGGGGCTCCAATGTCACTGCAGATGGTGACTGCAGCCATGAAGCTAAAAGATGCTTGCTCCTTGGAAGAAAAGCTATGACAAAACTAGATAGCATATTAAAAAGCAGACATTACTTTGCCAACAAATTTGTGTCTAGTCAAGTCTGTGGTTTTTCAAGTAGTCATGTACAGATGTGAGAGTTGGGCCATAAAGAAAGATGAGTGCCAAGGAATAGATGCTTTTGAACTGTGGTGTTGGAGATGAATCTTGAAAATCCCTTGGAGATCCAACTAGTTCATCCTAAAGGAAATCAGTCGTGAATATTCATTGGAGGGACTGATGCTGAAGTTGAAGCTGTAGTACTATGGCCACCTGATGCAAAGAACTGACTCATTGGAAAAGACCCTGATGCTGAGAAAGGCTGAAGGCAGGAGGAAAAGGGGACAACAGAGGATGAGATGCTTAGATGCTGCCACTGACACAATGGGCATGAGTTGAACAGGCTCCAGGAACTGGTAATGGACAGGGAAGCCTGGCATGCTGCAAATCCATGGTGTTGCAAAGTGTCAGACATGAATGAGGCTCTGAACTGATTGAATGAGGAAAAGAAAATTTTCGTTTTCTCTCAAGGCTTTGTCACTTTTTCAAGGGGAACTCTAATGGTTTTATAATGTGTTACTTTAATATTCTGTAATCCAAAATTATTTTACTATATTTCCAATTTAGGATTATCCGGAAGAAAAAATCTGCATGAGAATTAGATAGGCAAAAATGAGGCAGTAACTATCACTCTCAAAGCTCATCGTTAGAGGGAATGAGGGATAGACACAGTGGTAAGTTAGGTCTCTGTTGGTCCATGGATTTTCTCCTTTAATATATTTCAGTTTCCATAACTTCTGATTAATTGCCATCCTTGCAGTTCAACTGTGACTCTCAAGCCTACCACCAGGAAATTTGTTTTAAATTTACAGACCACCGAACTTCCATAGGCATCAACATCAGCCCCCCCGCCCAACCATTAAAACAGCTGGATATGCCCTGCTTTCTTCAAGTTTCAATTTGTTCCCCTTTACTGGAGCTGCCTAAAGACATTTCTATGATTATGTTTGAACATTTAATTCCCTAGTTTTTCCCACACTGCGTATAATCTAGTATATATAGAGAATGTCTTGTTGCTTAATATTAATCATTTGTTTCTCTGACTGAAATCTAATACATATGGAGACATTTCATTGGCAAAATTTATAGATTCTACTTTACATATAAGAGAAACTGTATGATATTTATCCTTCTCCGAAGTCCAACCATGTTGTCGCAAATGAAAGATTTAATTCTTCTATAGAGCTGAATAATTGTGGTGGTGGTTTAGTCACTAAGTTGTGTCCGACTCTTGTGACTCCATGAATGGTAGGCTGCCAGGCTCCTCTGCCGATGGGATTCTCCAGGGAAGAATACTGGAGTGGGTTGCCATTTCCTTCTCCAGGGGACCTTCCTGACCTAGGAATTGAACTCTGGTCTCCTTCACTGCAGGCAGATACTTCATCAACTGAGCTATGAGGGAAGCCCCACTGAAATGCCTTTATGCATTCATCCACTGATGGACACTTAAGTTGTTTCTATATGTTGGTTATTGTAAATAATACTGCAGTAAACATTGGAGTGCATGTATCTTTTTGAGTTCTGATTTTTTCTTTTTTATATGTAAATATACAGAAGTAAAACTGCTGAATCATATGATAGTTTTACTTTAAATTTTTGAAAAAGCTCCATAATGTTCTCTATAGTAGCCAAACCACTTTTCATTCTCACAAGCAGTGTACAAGTGTTCCCTTTGCTCCATATCCTTGCCAAGACTTGTTATTTCTTGTCTTTTTGACAAGAGACATTCTATCACAGGTGAGGTGATATCTCACTATGGTTTCAATAACCATTTCTTTGATAATTAATGATGTTGATGTCTTCTTTGGAAAATATGTCTATGCAGATTTTTTGAGACTGAGATATGTGAGTTCTGTGGTGTATTTTAGAGCTTATCCTTGTATAGATTTATAATTTGCAAATGTCTTCTCTCATTCAGTAGATTACCTTTTCATTTCGTTGATTATTTTCATTGCTATGGATAAGTTTTATTTATTTATTTAGTTTTAGTTTGAAGAAGTCCTACTTGTTTATATATGTTTTTTCTTTTTTAGAATTTTGCCATATGAACACTACTGAGTATAAGTGAATAAGAAATCTGAGTAGTTTTAGCTAGATACTTTGCTGCCTCCAACTTAATTAGACTAATTTTTTCAGGAAAAAAAAAAAAAAACAACAGGAAAACTTCCCATTGGGCAAATGAAAGCATGTATAACACTTTAGTTCTTTGTCTAATTAATGTATATTCACATACTCCTCTTAAAAGAAAGATACTTAGACACTCACCAAGAAAGAATTTCCAAATCGTATTAAACAACTGCATTGAAATTGTGGGCCAAATTCTTTAGACTGCTATACTTTTCATTCTCCATTGATCCTGATGTGGATTCTCATGAATATCACAAATAAAATATTTGAAAATAGGTTGCTTATTTCCAACAAACTGGCATACTGTAAAGGAGAAAGAGTTTATAACTGTGATGATAGAGAGAGATGAAGATAAACACCAATAAAAGGAGAATATGAAACCAACAGCAATCACTGGTCCATGACACATACCAAATTCTTCTGGTGAGGAATTAGGAAGATTACATACTCCTGTTAGTGGAGGACATTACTTGCATAGTCAGTCATGTTAACTCTAGTTCATTTCTCTAGAAGTATCTTCATGGTCCATTTTATTTCAGATTTCATAGATTTGCCTCTGGGAAAATCATGCATGGTCATAAAATATGTTCTAAATCAACCTCAAGAAGTTTGCCTCTCCCTGGGACTACCGACAATTTGTGCTTGAGGAAGATATTGATGACCCATACTCTTTTTCACTTACTCTTCAGCTATCTATATAATGTGATTTTTGTCTTCTTGGTTGCAAGTTGGTTACCCCATAACCAGTGGTTGGAACTAAATTTCAAGCAGGAAAAAGAAAAGGCTAATGAGTCAAGGAAGACATATCTTTCTGTTTTATCTTTTCATTTATGAAGAGTTGTATTACACAAAGACTATCATCACAAGTGTGTTGATTAGAATTCTGTTCCATGGAGAAGATTGTCTGCATGGAAATGTAGACAAGTGAATATTTATAACTGGACAGATTGCTCTCTTAAACAAAAATAAGACTCTATGAATAAGAAGAGGAGAATGAATGATATCCAATAAGCATCTACTAAAGTTAGCTATTCTTGGCAAAATATTGGATGAAGCATATACTTGAACTAATTCTCCTAGCCTGAGAGAGAGAGAGAGACAAAAGTAAAATTTAAAAGCATACCCCATTAACCAGAATCCATAATGATAATCAGTAACTGATAATGTGTAGACCACTCATGGTGACAAGTCCAGATATAAACCATCCAGTGGGGCCCAAAAGCAAGCTGTTTAAGGCTAGGGAAGTAGCAGAGTTGTCCTAACAGGATGATAATTAAAATCTGTAGTGTCCACGAATATAAATCCTGAATTTAGCAATTTTAAAAAACAAAATCCGTACACTGAACCATAATGAGAGAAACTGGTGAAAAACATATATGGGATTGTAGATGTTAGGAACTGACCATAAAGCTATCCTCAAGAAAAACAGGCAAAAGAAAAAAATGTAATTATGAATGATAAGAATTCATACGGAAATGGGAGATTAAAAAAATATTCCACTATAAAATTTAAACAGGAAGGAAGATTCTATTCAAAATGATCACAATAAGGAAAGGCTAAACTTTCTGAGCTTTGGAAGGGTTTTAAAAGCTAAGATGAGAGGATCATAGTATACCTGTGCTTGTTAATTCACCTTATTCAAAGAGAAAGTAAATTTTTTTCATATCCTCATGAAAAGAGGTAACTTTACAACTTGAAGCAAGGTCCAGCAATGAAGTAAGACTCCTACACTCTTGTACATACTGGGAGAGAGAAGCACTAACTTTCTTGATGATTGCATTTCAAATGAATGGTCCTTGGGTCCTTGAGAAAATAATCCTGGGTTTTAAAACCAGCAACATTTTTTTTTTCTTTATTTTCTTTTTTATTGAATGGGAGTTTCTTTCAATTATATAGCACTTTACAATTCTCAAAATTTTCACACACATGATTTCATATAATTCCATAATAACTTTTTTCTCTTACTCCTATATTGCTTTTCTCCCTTACCTCTTTATACTTGCAATAGGTTTTGAAAAAAAAAAAAAAACTTTCTATTTCAGAAGGGACAAGAAACAATTTAGAATTACAAAGTTTCAAAGACAAATACATTTTAAAAAAGGGAGACAAGGAACCTAGAGTCAGGAATAAGACTGTCTAAGAAGGCAATGGCACCCCACTCCAGTACTCTTGGCTGGAAAATCCCATGGATAGAGGAGCCTGGTAGGCTGCAGTCCATGGGGTCGCTAAGAGTCAGACATGACTGAGCAACTTCACTTTCTCTTTTCACCTTCATGCGTTGGAGAAGGAAATGGCTACCCACTCCAGTGTTCTTGCCTGGAGAATCCCAGGGACGGGGGAGCCTGGTGGGGTGCCGTCTGTGGGGTCGCACAGAGTCGGATATGACTGAAGCGACTTAGCAGCAGCAGTAAACTTTAGTCTAGCAGAAGGGAGCACCACGATCATTTTAATCAGAGGTACACAGAAAGTTGTGGGTTGGGCTTCAGTGGCTCAGATGGTGAAAAATCTACTTTCAATGTGGGAGACCCAGGCTCAGTCCCTCGGTCAGAAAGATCCCCTGGAGAAAGGAATGGCTACCCACTTCAGCACTCTTGCAGAGAAAATTCCATGGACAGAGAAGCCTGGCGAGCTAGTCCATGAGTTCACAAAGAATCAGACACAACTGAAGGACTAACACACGGAAAGTAGAGCACAATTATAAGCACTAAATGGATTCCAGAAATAGAAGAATCAATGTCCAAAACAAGAACCCATATCCATATAAAGATTAGAAAAGACATAAAAATAAGCATATTTGAAATGCATATGGAAATTTGCAAGAGGAAAATATGCATGGGACAAACAGCACATGTATAAATGAAGACATACAACTTTGACATATTGAAAATGAAAACATACTTACCATTTTTTAGTCAAAAGATTAGATTGGGCCTTAATGAGAAAAACAGTTTAAATAAAAAAAACAGCTCTAAGTAAATATCCCAGAATTTCTTAGGCATTAATAAAAAGATGTAATATGTGGGAAAATATTCAGAAACATCAATAATTAATAATAAAGTGCTAGTCTTTATAAGGAAATGGCGGCCCATCCACTATTCTTGCCTGAGAATCCCAAGGATGGAGGAGCCTCGTGGGCTACCGTCTAAGGGGTCGCACAGAGTGGAACACGACTGAAGCGATTTAGCAGCAGCAGCAACAGCAGTCTTTATATACAAAGGCAGAGAAGGCAATGGCAACCCACTCCAGCACTCTTGCCTGGAAAATCCCATGGACGGAGGAGCCTGGTAGGCTGGAGTCGCTAAGAGTTGGACGCGACTGAGCGACTTCACTTTCACTTTTCACTCTCATGCTTTCAAGGAAATGGTAACCCACTCCAGTGTTCTTGCCTGGAGAATTCCAGGGACGGGGGAGCCTGGTGGGCTGCCATCTATGGGGTCGCAGAGTCAGACACGACTGAAGCGACTTAGCAGCAGCAGCAGTATAAAAAGGTGAGAAAGCTTCTGCTGGATTGGGGGGAAGCTGCAGTTATCATCCTAAAAAGAGGAAAGAAATGAGTCTGTAGATTGAAAATCCAACTGATGAAATTTGTAGCAAGGAAAAGATGTCACACCCAAAGATGGGGCACATGGCAAAATATCACAGATAAAGAAAATCTTCTAAAACGATTACAAGAAAGCTAAATGACTTGCAATGAGATGACAGTTACAATTAGATCAGTAGCATTCTCCTGTAGAAACAATACACAACATAGGACAATGGAATAAGACAATCTAAGTGTAAAAGAAATGTTCGACTAAAATAGTGTTTAATAATCTGGTATATGCTTACGGTTGCTTTTACAAACTCTATTATCTATTTTTCAAAGTTTATTGACCTGTAATTGACATATAACCTTGTGTAAAGTTAAGGTGTATGGCATGATGGCTTTGTACGTGTATATACTGCAGAATCATTACCACAATAAGCTTAAATAACAGTTCCATCACTTTACATATTTATCATTTTGTGGGTATATGTGGAGAGGACATTTAAATTCTACTTTTATTTTCAACTTTAAAATATACAGCACAATATTGTTAACTATAGTCATTATGCTATATGTTAGAGGCCCAAAATGTATTTATCTTATAACTGGAAGTTTGTACCCTCTAACCAGTAGCTTTCCCATTTTCCTCACCCACCCTCAGCTCCTAAAAACCACCATTTTACTCTATACTTGTATGAGTTCAGCTTTTTTAGATTTTACATATAAATGAGAACATACACTACTTGTCTTTCTGCATCTGACTTATTTCTCTTAGCATAAATGCCCCCAAGGTCTACCTGTGTTGCCACAAAGGCAAGGTTTCCTTCTTTCTCATAGATGACTAATATTCCATTGTATATATACCACTCTTTATCTGTTTACCTGTAGATGAACACTAAGACTGTTTCTATTTCTTGGCTATTGTGAATAACCCTGCAATGAACAAGGGAGTACAAATACCTCTTTGAGATCCTGATTTCATTTCTTTATGATATATACATAGAAATGGGATTGCTGTATCATAGGATATTTCAATTTTTAATTTTTTGCAGAACTTCTGTAGTATTTTTCATAATGACTGTGTCTGTTTAGTTGCTAAGTCCTGTCAGACTGTTGTGACCCCATGGACTGTAGCCCACTGGGATTTCCCAGGCAAGAATACTAGAGTGGGTTGCCATTTTCTTCTCTAAGGGATCTTCCCAACTCAGGGACCAAACCCATGTCTCCTGCATTGACAGGAGGGTTCTTTACCACTGAGCCACCTGGGAAATTCTACATAATGACTGTACCAACGTACATTCCCATCATTTGTGTAACAAGGCTCCCTTTTCTCCACACCCTCATCAATACTTGTTACCCTTGTCTTTTATATAATGGCCATCCTAACAGAAGGACTTCCTGAGTGGCTCAGATGGTAAAGCATCTGTCTGCAATGCGGGAGACCCGGGTTTGATCCCTGGTTCGGGAAGATCCACTGGAGAAGGAAATGGCAATCCACTCCAGTACTATTTCATTAGTAAAATTATTCTCATATCACTTGGGGGCTTCCCTGTTGACTCAGAGGTTAAAGCATCTGCCTGCAATGCAAGAGACCCAGATTCGATCCCTGGGTTGGGAAGATCCCCCGGAGAAGGAAATGGTAACCCACTCTAGTATTCTTGCCTGGAGAATCCCATGGACAGAGAAGCCTGGTGGGCTACAGTTCATGGGGTCGCAAAGACTAGGACACGACTGAGCAACCTTATTTACTTACTTATCTGAACAGAGATTAGGTGATGCCTCATTATGGTTTTGAGTCACAATTCCTTGATAATTAGAGATGTTGGCCATTATATACTTGGCTAGCCATTTGTGTGTGTGTGTGTGTGTGTGTGTGTTTGAGAAATGGCTATGCAAGTCCTGAACCCATTTTTAATGATTTTTGTTTGCTATTGAGTTGGAGTCAACCTTTGTATATTTGGATTATTATAACACCATATCAGATAGATGATTTACACTGATTTTCTCCTTTTCCATAGGTTCCCTTTTCACTTTGTTGATTTTTGTTTTTTCTGTGCAGCAAATTTTCTGTCTCATGTGCTGCCACTTTTTAGTTTTACCTTTGTCATCTCTGTTTTGATGTAATATCCAAAAATATCCTTGTAAAATCTATTTCAGGGAGATTATAGCTAATCTTTTCTTCTAAGAGTTTTACTTTTGGGGATCTTACATTTATGTCTTTAATCCATCTTTTGTTAATCTTTGTGTAAGTATAAGATAAAGATTCATGTTTTTTGCATATGAATATTTAATTTTCCCAGCACCATTTGTTGAAGAAACTTTCCTATCCCCATTGCATAGTATTGGCATTCTTGACCATATATGCATAGGCTCAGTTCTGGGCTCTCTTTTGTGTTCCAATGGTCTATGCATCTGTTTTAATGTTAATGCCAGTACCATTCTGTTTTGACCATTTTGTAATATAGCTTTGTAACATAGTTTTAAATCAGGAAGTGTGATGACTCCAGTATTCTTTCTCAGAACTGCTTTGCTTATTAGATATTATTTGTGATTTTATACAAATTTTACAATAATTTCTTCTCTTTCTGTGAAAAACGATGTTGGAATTTTGACGGAGATTGCATTAAATCTATAAATGGCTTTTAATGATCCTATTCTTCCAAGGACATTGGAAAGTCTCTTAACTCCAAGTGATGGGTATTGAATAACTGATAGCAACAGTATCAAAGCCATCCTCCCCTTTTCAAATGATTCTAGTGTGAACAAGATATATTCTAGACACAAGACTGGGATATTCTAGAGACAGTTTATTAACATAGTCTAAATTCCTGTTCAGTTCTTATGTAAGAACATGGTCCTTGAAGCTTTTACAGTTATTTATTTATTTTTTAATATATAGAGAAAGAATGCACAACACTAAACTCAGCTTCATGGAACTGTGGCTGGCATGGCAGGAAGAAGGAACAGTGCTAAGTTCTTGCTGATATCACTAACTTACTCAATTAATCACTCCTAGATGTATCTTTTTCATATGCTTCTTACAATTTGAGATAATTAATGTTCTAGATGTTAAAGTCATCTCCAGTGGGTTTTCTGCCATATATTATCTAAAGTGTGCATGCATGCTAAGTTATTTCAGTTGTGTCTGACTCTTTGTGACCCCATGGACTGCAGGAGCCCAACAGGCTCCTCTGTCCATGGAATTTTCCAGGCAATAATACTGATATGGATTGCCATTTCCTTTCCAAAGGATCTTCCTGACCCAGGGATCGAACACAAATCTCTTAAGTATCCTACACTGGCAGGTACATTCTTCACCACTAGTGCCACTTGGAAAGCCATACAACCTAAAGAGCTCCAGGTACTACAAAGGAATAGAATCAGAATTTAAGTTCTCTAGAGCACACCCCAGGAAGATTACTAAAGTTCCCACTTCAAAAAGAAAAAGATAAAAAGGATGATATCATTTATCAACAGCAGCTAAAGCATATGAAATAAAAATATCTGTAATAAGGTACACACCATTACAACCCTAAATATTTGGATGACTGGATTTGGATAACTAACTTTTCATCTCTGACAATCCTTTGTTTTTATTTTCTTAAATAAATATATTTTAAAAGGTCAAGACCTCATAATTTTGGGGAATAGAAAGCATCAATTAACTTATTATTAAGCTGCACTATAAAAGTTAATGTTGGAAAATATGTAAAATTATAGTGGCCACACTTAGATGGTATCAATTCCTGCATATATCTTAACCTCAATATTTACCCAGTCCTGGATCGTCTTTCATCAGTAGTTATGACTTTATCTTATACTTTGGCAGCTTTTTAAAAACTTGTCTGGTTTTTCCAAACTTTTCATTATGATGCCATTTCATGACTTTTTTTTTTTTTAAAAAAACAAGGAAACACAGAATACCAACATTTATTCAACAAATTATCCCAGCTACCCAGTTATCCCCATAACATTTTGAAAACAACCCTGTATTTTTCAAAATATGCTTATAATAGATGCTGCCAATACTCCCTCAAAAGTAATAAGTGATGCTTCCCAATTCTTTCATGGCTTCTTTGGTAGCCTTATGTTTAGTTCTGTTTTCAAATGTGCCTTTCAAAATACCATTCCTAGCAAGCTTTATATAAACTAGCTTTTATTTAATTAAACTTTCTTCAGTAAGAATTTTCATTAAAACTTCTTATTTCTTTATGTTCTGTATTCTCTTAATAAAAAATGAAAAGCTTTCTAGAAGGGTTTTTTTTTTTTTTTTTTTTTTTTTTTTNGCCTTATGTTTAGTTCTGTTTTCAAATGTGCCTTTCAAAATACCATTCCTAGCAAGCTTTATATAAACTAGCTTTTATTTAATTAAACTTTCTTCAGTAAGAATTTTCATTAAAACTTCTTATTTCTTTATGTTCTGTATTCTCTTAATAAAAAATGAAAAGCTTTCTAGAAGGGTTTTTTTTTTTTTTTTTTTTTTACTATAAGGAGCTGAATGTTAGCCTATGTAGAAGTTAAAATTTGGATGATGTCATTTATAGTCAAGGTCACACCAAAAGTATATTATAAAGCAGAAGCTAGGCCCCTCTGATGAGAACTACTCAAGTTTGATACAGGAAAGAAGGACATAAGAACGGCTCTTCTCTGGGCCCATCACCAGTTGAAAGCAACATGTTCCTGTCCACAGATAAGCCCACACAGACTATGCAAATGTAGACGGTAGCGGGGGTGGGGGGGCACCATAATCAGATGCAGTAGGTGGAAACAAATATGCTTGAAAAGTGTGAATTTATTTAAAATGACAGCTCAAGAAGCTATACTTTTAAGAAAAGTGCATATTTAAAAAAAAATCACTTCAAGACAACCAATTACCATATGCTGTGAGGTTTGAAATCATACTGAAATGAAAATGTGTTAAAAACTGTCAATTACTTCTTTTTTCCTTCCACTAGTGATGCTTTTGAGCGTTTCTTTTTGGATTCTATCAATTAAGTGTTGGCTTTTTTTGTGAACTAAAATAACAATGATAATCAAATGACATAGGCTATTATATATAATGGGCTTCTCTTGTGGCTCAGTTGGTAAAGAATCCACCTGCAGTGCAGGAGACTTGGATTTGATCCCTGGGTTGGGAAGATTCTCCTGGGGAAGGGAAAAGCTACCCACTCCAATATTCTGGCCTGGAAAATTTCATGGATTGTATAGTCCATGGGACTGCAAAGAGTCAGACACGACTGATAATATAGTAATGTGGAATAGAGAAATTAAACATCATGCTCACATAACACACACACACAACAATATAGGTTCTAGTCCTGACAATTAATGCTTTTAAAGTGGAGAATCATTTTAAAATTGCAATCCTATTAACTGATTTGGCTATAATGTGAGATGATGTGTTAAGTTTTCCTTGCTGCTATAACAAATTGCCATACACATAATGGTTTAAAGCAACACAAATTAAGCATATCAAAATTCTGTAAGTCAGAAGTCCAAAGCGGATCTTACTGGGCTAAAATCAAGTGGTCAGGAGGGCTGTGTTTAATCTGGAGGCCCATAGGAAAAATGTCTTTATGTTGCCTTCTTCCATTAATTAAGGAACATTTTCAGTGTCCTTTATGCTATATAAGGTACCCATTTTCATAGGTTCTAGTAATAATAACCTGGGCACTATTCTGTCACAAAAGATATTTGTGACACAACATCAAATGCTCAGAATTCCCTCCTTTTCAATCCTACAATATCTTCTTTGCGCAGCTAAAATATTCCATCATTCCTTGAATTCTAGATTTCACATATATAGAAAAAATATACAAAATTATTCAAATAATTTTTAGACAAATCATGATGTCATAACTGAGTAAATAAAATCAATTTGGGAATGTTTAGAAATTGTGAAGCTATACACAGAAGTTAAACATTAGGAGAAAAATTTTTATAAAGACTATTAGATCCTTAAAAATATTGCTAATGAAATAAGCTCTCCCTAGCTTTAAAATGTTATTTATCTAGGAAAGATTTATATAATAACAACAGTGAGAAATTCAGTTTTTCATACACATATATTAATTTTATGTTTTATTTTGGTCTTTATGAAAAATTTATACTCTTCATACAAAACTTTGAAATTATAAGGAAAACTGCAGCATCCACCTAAAGGCAATCACGCCTAATATTGCTTTGGAATTCTTTCAGGTTCATGTAGTTTTGTTTTCTTTTTATACTTATTTTTTTCATTAACATTAATCCAATTGTTTTTTATATGTTTAATTTTTAACTTGATTATTTTTTACACATTTTATAGGGAATACTTGTCATCATTTTATGCACTTAAAATTTGTTAAATTTTGTTTAATTATATTACATTATTAATAATTCAGATTGTTTTTATTTTATAATGAACATAATCATGCACTTCCTTCATAAGAACAATTTTTTTTAATGTAAAATTTTGAGGGTCTTCCCTGGTGGCTCAGAGGTTAAAGCATCGGCCTGGAATGTGGGAAACCCAGGTTCGATCCCTGGGTTGGGAAGATCCCCTGGAGAAGGAAATGGCAACCCACTCCAGTATTCTTGCCTGGAGAATCCCATGGAGGGAGGAGCCTAAAGCATTGTTTAAAAGTGGCTTTCTACCAGAGGTAATTAGATTTTGTTGACAGAGGAACATGAGCCTATATTTTAATTCACCTGAATCTGAATTTTAATTCATTAATATTTATTTTACCTGAACCTGAACAAGAGCCCATATTTTAATTCAGCTGAATTTATATTACAGATAAGTTGAAAAGAAATAACATAAGAAAATCCATGTTAATAAAGATGGTTAAGGTTCTGTTAAAGAATATGTTTTAGATATTTTTAAAATCTCATTTTGTTTCAATATATTTGAAATATTTGATCAAATATCTAAAGAAATATGAAGAACATAAGATATATCCAAAAATAAAATAGAAATTAAATTTACCGATGTCCTTCTTTCTTAAAATATTGAGCAATATGTCTCATTAATTTGGTATAGTAACATACTGTAAGGTCTAGACTCTGATTTAAATAAAAAATTTAAAAGAAAGCTATTCTATTGGTTAGCTTCTTGTCTCTGCTGTATATTTAAAGAATAGTAATAAAGTATCAAATAAATGTCAATTAATCATATTTCACAGGTTACTATGCTAAAATACTTTTAAAAGTACATGTATTACAGAAAGGAGAATGAGCAGTAGCAAGACATATTGTTTTCATTGTGAGGGGAAAAGCAGTTAAAAAACAACTCTGTTGATTTTTAAGGAAAAATCCATCAATATTTGATTTCCAAGTAAGAATAATTTCTATTGAAGAAAAAGGAAGATGTTTTATTGAGCCACATGTGTATTAGTAAGCCAGACTTACATAATTCTGTTTTACTGTTTGCTGAGATAAAGCTCTGGTTTTCTTAACTCCAAACCATAAAATCATGCAGTAACTTGGAGATAATTTCACTCACAACACAATTCTGGTAAAGCAGTAAAGGAAACAAAACAGTGGAGGGAAAATATTTCAGCCTTTACACATTATTGATACTGACATATATGTTTAATTAATGTTACACTTTTTTACAAAAAGTGATTAAATTTAATTCTAGATTGATAATTCCTGCTGAAATGCTTAAATTAAGACAGCACAAAAGTAAACACACACACACATACACAAATCACCAAAGCATCAGCATGAGCCCAGCCACTCATACCAGAAAATATGACATCAAAATTAAGATAAATTTAAAAACACACGTGCTTTTCTTAGGAACACAGCTGGCCATTCAGAGAACCATCCATAAACTCACAGTGATTCAACATGACCCTTCCTCAAAAGCAGATTTATTTGAACCAAGACTGTAAAATTCCCTGGAGGACAGTTTAAAAGTTTAGCTAGAAAAATTGCTATAAAACAAATAGAATTACATGGAGTCTCCTGGATATTTAAATTGAGAATAAAAATTTAGAAATCTCTATCGACATTATAAATATCTTAGTATTTTTAATTTTAACATTAAAGAAAGTCCTACTTTTCTGTGTTTGACTTGTACAAATTTTGTTGTTGTTTAGTCACTCAGTTATGTCTGGCTCTTTGCGACCTAACGGACTCAGCACGCCAGGCTTCTCTGTCTTTCACCTTCTCCTGAAGCTTACTCAAACTCATGTCTATTGAGGCAATGATACCATCCAACCATTTTGTTCTTTGTAGTCCACTTCTCCTCCTGTCTTCAATGTTTCCCAGCATCAGGGTCTTTTCTAATCAGTCGGCTCTTCACATCAGGTGGCCAAAATATTGGAGCATCAGCTTCAGCATCAGTCCTTCCAATGAATATTCAGGGTTTATTTCCTTTAGAATTGACTGGTTTGATCTCCTTGCTCTTCAAGGGACTCTCAAGAGTCCTTTCCAGCACCACAGTTTAAAAGTATCAATTTTTCAGTGCTCAACCTTCTTTATGGCCAACTCTCACATCGATACATGACTACTGGAAAAACCATAGCTTTGACTAGATGAGCCTTTGCCTGGCCCCATTTATAGAGATAAATGATAGGATATTCAAGGCAGTATAAATTATAAAGATATGCTTACTGAATTAGTCAGAAACTGGTTGTTGAAAGGATGAATATTTTATGCAAAACTTGAGTCAATCAATGGAAATAAGACCGAAGTTGAAAAGAAGAAAATATATATTAAAAAAAAAAAAAAAACCTTTTTCAACAATCTAATATATCTGGCAGTTAAGAAATTAAAAGATGTTTACTCCTTGGAAGGAAAGTTATGACCAACCTAGATAGCATATTGAAAAGCAGAGACATTACTTTGCCAACAAAGGTCCATCTAGTCAAAGCTATGGTTTTTCCAATAGTCATACATGGATGTGAGAGTTGGAGTACAAAAAAAGCTGAGCACCGAAGAATGGATGCTTTTGAACTGTGGTTTTGGAGAAGACCCTTGAGAGTCCCTTGGACTGCAAGGAGATCCAACCAGTCCATTCTAAAGGAAATCAGTCCTGGGTGTTCATTGGAAAGACTGATGCTGAAGCTGAAACTCCAGTACTTTGGCTATCTTATGCAAAGAGTTGACTCATTGGAAAAGACCCTGATGCTGGGAGGCACTGGGGGCAGGAGGAGAAGGGGACGACAGAGGATGAGATGGCTGGATGGCATCACCCACTCGATGGACGTGAGTTTGGGTAATCTCTGGGAGTTGGTGATGGACAGGGAGGCCTGGCGTGCTGGGATTCATGGAGTCACAAAGAGTCAGACCAACTGAACTGAATATATCTTGAAACATAAGACAGATCCTCATTAATATTAGCATTGAATCAAAGGTCATAGAGTGATTGAAATTAATAATAAGAGCATAAAACTGACATAAAGATAAGTAATAAGGTACATAGACTATATTCTGTTTTTATTACAGGATGATGTTAGTGCTGTCGCACCAGTGTTATTGTATTCTAAAGATCTGCTGAAAAGTTATGGGTAATGTTTTTGTTCACAGATATTATTTTTACTCACATTGTCCATCAAAACATGTATTATGTAATATGGCAATAATTATTTTAAAATATTTATCTTTGTATAGTACTTTGTATTGGTAAATCTTCCTGGATTTTTTAAAATTGTAAATAATTTTTTTCTCAGTTAGTGGATACTTTACATTTCTTAACTTCTCCTTAGTGAAAGTGTTTGCCTGACAGTAAGAAAGGCCAACTGACATTATTCATGTTTAAAATGAGTTTTTCTGTTTTTTTTTACCCTAAAATTGAGTATCCTATGTGCTACTAGATTTAGTATTGCTCTCTGGATACTCAAAGTGCAGAGCAATTTAATGTACTTTTAGTCTAAAAATAATATTAAATGATTTAATAATTGTACTTGGTAGATTCTTCTAAGTTTATTCATTATACTTTTTTTTTGAAATGTTGAGAATATATGCAATTTTTAATTGAACTAGAACCCTTAGCAGTCTATCCAATTAATCTTTTAAAAATAACATAGTAAAAAAAATATATAATATAGTATGTCACACAACATATGTAAGATCATATATTATATAATTATGATAGAGCGTATAGTAAATACTATGTTAAAAAGATAATATAACATGGCACAGACCTCTAAGACAGACTGCTGCTACTGCTAAGTCGCTTCAGTCATGTCCGACTCTGTGCAAACCCATAGATGGCAGCCCACCAGGCTCCCCTGTCCCTGGGATTCTCCAGGCAAGAACACTGGAGTGGGTTGCCATTTCCTTCTCCAGTTCATTATACTTTAAAAGCAGCTGTGTAGAATAGGCAATACTAAAAAGCATGTATAGGCCAATATGATAAAATACAGGTCATTAATTAAGTTATATTTGTAACTGACTTCACTTGATTGATTCATAAATAATTAAATGGTAATTTTTAAGAAAGTATCATTAGCCACAAGTTTAAAAGATGTCATATAATTTTTCAATTCAGGAGAAGTATAATCAGCCAGTTTCTAAATTCAATCTAAGTATAAATTGGACATTTTGGGATGCATAATGAAGATTTCAAGTGATCTGAACAACGCAGAGTAGATTAGTGTTATAGTGAAAACATATCTCAAATCATAACAATTAAAGGCACTCTTAGAGGTTCTCTTGTTTGTTCCCTTAATCCAGTTCAAGCCCTAAAACTAGAGTATTATAGAAAAATTCATTATACTTAGAAATTTAGAGAAAGGAGATTCACAAAATATGGTTCTGATGAGTTTAATACTTTTACATTCATGGAACTCATTCCTGTCACTTGCATTTAACATTTTTAATGCCTATCTCTATTGATAATGCTTCCAAGGTGGTACAGTGGCAAATAATCTATCTGCCAATGCAGAAGACACAAGACACATTGGTTCTATCCCTAGGTCAGGAATGGAAGATCCCTTGGAGTAGAAAATGGCAGTCCACTCTAGTATCTTGTCTGGAAAATTCTATGGACAGAGGGTCCAGGTGGCCTACATTCCATGGGGGTCACAAAGAATTGTATACATCCTAGTGCACATACATACACACACACACACACACACACACATTATTGATAATGCAGTTATATATGCAATAAAAATCCTTGTTTCATATTTCCCATGAATATATTTGTAAAAGTTAGATATAAACATAATACATAGAACCTCCACTTTGATATTATGTCAGTTAAATGATACGTAAAATGTGTTATTTAAAATCATATACTTTAAACCTACTCTTGCCTATATTTCTATAATATGTTGGAGAAGATGCTGCTGGTTGAGAACTAATAACTGTCGCAGTCCTTCCTTATTAACAACAAATAACATGAATTGAGGAGGGCATGGCAACCCACTCCAATATTTTTGCCTGGAGAATCCCATGGACAGAGAAGCCTGGAGGGCTATAGTCCATAGGGATGCAAAGAGTCAGACACAACTGAGGTGAATTATCACACACACAGCATAAATTGATGAAATACATGTGCAAGCAAACATGGAATAATTTGCAATTTTTCCATTCCAATTATGATTTATTTTTTAATTCTTTGTGCTAATGACTGGACTAGCAATTAATTATTTTCTTCTCCTACTCCTTTTCTTTCCACATTGGGGGTGCTCTCTAGCCAGGATATAAACCCTGGTTCTGTGATAACTATCTCATAATCATAGAGTTAAAGGCTTACAAAAAAGTTACTTTCCCATGGATAGCAGAGAAGGAGAAATGAAGGCCTACATCCAAGAAGAGCAACCACAAACCCTTAGATTACTAAATACTCAGGAAGTAACAAAATCCCAAACTCTTGACTGATCTTTAAAGATAGAGTAAATTTTTCTTACCTTAGTGGTCAGGTAAGGTTGTGAGAGCTGGACTGTAAAGAAGAAAGAGCAGCAAAGAATTGATGCCTTTGAACTGTTGTGCTGGAGAAGACTCCTGAGAGTTCCTTGGACAGCAAGGAGATCAAACTAGTCAATCTTAAAGGAAATCAACCCTGAATACTAGTTGGAAGGACTGATGCTGAAGCTGAAGCTCCAGTATTTTGGTCACCTGATGTGAACAGCTGACTCACTGGAAAAGTCCCTGATGCTGCGAAAGATTGAGGGCAGAATGAGAAGAATGTGTCAGATACTGAGATGGCTGGATGGCATCACTGATGCTATGGACATGAACTTAGGCAAACTTCAGGAGATGGTGAGGGACACGGAGGTCTGATGTGCTACAGTCCATGGCATTGCAAAGATCAGACGTGACTGAGCAACTGAACAATGAAATTTTCTTAGGATTTGAGCTAATGTTAGTCACAGTTTCTGTTATTGCAGACAAAAATATTCCTTTCTCATACAGCTATTGTTTGTCTTTATCATTTGTCTTGTAACACAATCTGCTTAATTTTGAGTTGCAAAAAAAGTAATGCCCTTTTTTATTTTCCTCAGTCGTTCTTAATATACATGTTTTATTAAAAGTAGAGGAAAGTGATTTAGAAAGGGAATCAAATAGTATTCATGTTAAATATTTTATTATATGCCAATTTTTTTGTTCCAAGGCACAAACATACATACACGTATGTTGTTGTTCAGTTTCTTAGTGTGTCAGACTCCTTGCAACCTCATGCACAGCAGCACACCAGGCTTCTCTGTTCTTCACTATCTCCTGGAGCTTGCTCAGACTTCATGTCCATTGAGTCAGTGATGTCACCCAACCATTTCATCCTCTTTCAATCCCTTCTCCTTCTACTCTCAATCTTTCCCAGCATCAGGGTCTTTTCCAATGAGTCGCCCCTTCACATCAGGTGACCAAGGTACTGAAGCTTCAGCTTCAGCATCAGTCCTTCCAATGAATATTCAGGACTGATTTCCTTGACTGGCTTGATCTCCTTACTGTCCAAGGGACTCTCAAGAGTCTTTTTCAACACCACAGTTTGAAAGCATCAATTCTTCATCATTCAGCCTTTTTTTGGTTCAATTCTCACATCCTTACATGAATACTAGAAAGACCATAGTTTGACTATATGGACAATTGTTGGCAAAGTGATCTATCTGCTTTGCAATATGATGTCTAGGTTTGTTACAGTTTTTCTTCCAAGGAGCAAACATATTTTAGTTTCATGGCTTCATTCACAATCCACAGTGATTTTGGAGCCCAAGAAAATAAAGTCTGTCATTGCTTCTATTTTTCCCCCACCTTTTGCCATGTAGTGGTGGGATTGAATGTCGTGATCTCAGTTTTTTGAATGTTCAGTTTAAGGAAACTAAGATCATGGCATCCAATATATATATATATTTTTTCCAGAAATAAGTGTTTTTCACTGATGGCCATATACATATGATGACTATGTGTACTACATGTAGTTTTGTTACTAATTTTTAAAATAATTTTATTTTTTAAAGCTGCTTAGGTTCACAACAAAATAGAGCACATGGCACAGAATTTTTCCATATAATCTCTCTCCTCACACATGCATAACCCCTTCAAACAATGACATCCCACACCACAGTGTTAAATTTAATCCCACTGATGGACATAAGCTGATGATTACACTACAGAATTGACACATATACCTTGATTTAATTTAATGTATTTTATAATCTATTAAGTGTATAATGAGATGTATATGTCATAGTATCAATCAGACTGCTGCTGCTGCTGCTGCAAAGTCACTTCAGTAGTGTCCAACTCTGTGGGACCCCAGAGATGACAGCCAACTAGGCTCCTCTGTCCCTGGGATTCTCCAGGCAAGAATAACTGGAGTGGGTTGCCATTTCCTTCTCCAATGCATGAAAGTGAAAAGTGAAAGTGAAGTCGCTCATTTGTGCCCGACTCTTAGTGACCCCATGGACTGCAGCCTACCAGGCTCCTCCATCCATGGGATTTTCCAGGCATGAGTACTGGAGTGGGTTGTCATTGCCTTCTCCAATCAATCAGACTAGTTTGTCCTAAAAATACTCTGTACTATGCCTATTCAACCCTCCTTCCCTTCCCTGGAACTACTGAGTTTTTGTTTTGTTTCTGTTTGTTGGTTTTATTCCTTGGAGTTTTTCATTTCCCTGAATGTCATATATAATAGTTGGAATCGTTCAGTTATGCAGCCTTTTCAGATTGCTTCTTTCACTCAGTACTATACATTTAAGTTTCTCCTGTGTTCTCTAATGACTTGATAACTTGTTTCTTTTTAAAGTTGAACAATATACCACAGTTTATTTACTCATTCACCCACTAAAGGACATCTTGATTGCTTTCAAGTTTTGGCAATTAGGAACAAAGTTGTTACAAACATTCTTGTACAGATTTTTGTGTGGATATAAATTTTCAGTTCATTTGGGTAATTACTAGGGTGTGTGATTGCTGGATTATGTAGTAAGAGTAAGCTGAATTTTGCAAGAAACTTCCAGGTTGTCTTTCATAGTGTCTGTATCATTTTGTATTCACTAGTAATGAATAAATATTCCTGTTGCTCCACATCCTTGTCAGAATCTGGTGTTGTCAGTTTTGGATTTTGTACATTGTAAAAAGTGTTGTGATCTCTCATTGTTTTAATTGAGAATCCTCTAATTATATATGATATGGGACATCTGATATACTTATTTCTATCTGCATATCTTTGGTGATTTGTCATCTTTTGCTCATTTTGAATTAGTTGGTTCACTTATTGCTGTTAAATTTTAAGAGTTCTTTATATATTTTAGATACCCATCCTTATCAGATATATCTTTTGCAAATATTTTTCTCCAAACTTGTTGGTTTTCTTCTCATTCTCTTGACACTGTCTTTTGAACAATAGAACTTTCTTTTTACTTCAGTAATGTCCAGGTTATCAGTTATGTTTTTCATGGCTATGCCTTTGGGGTGTCTAAAAAGTTAGCAATAAACACAAGATTGTCTAGGTTTTATCCTAAGCCATCTTCTATAAAGTTATAGTTTTGTGCTTTATATCAAAAATTCATTTTGAATTAATTATTGTGGAGGATGTAATGTCTGTGTCTATCTTTTTTTTTTTTTTTTTGGAGATGAGTTGTTTTCTTTTCCTGTTTTTTGTGTGTAGATGTTCAGCCTAGCACCATTTAGTAACTATGTTCTTTCTTCTCTCTTGTTTTTACCTCTTTGTCAAAAATTTAGGTGCTTATAATTATATGGGTCTATTTCTGGACTGT
This sequence comes from Oreotragus oreotragus, assembly GCA_006410675.1. Lineage (NCBI taxonomy): Eukaryota > Metazoa > Chordata > Mammalia > Artiodactyla > Bovidae > Oreotragus > Oreotragus oreotragus. The sequence goes on from SJYX01017253.1 coordinate 33,696, forward strand.
ATTAATCTAATTTTTAATTAATTTATATTGTTTGTCTAGTATTTCCAAAGTCATGAGAGTTTTTGTTTCTTATTTTCATTTTATAAATTATAATATCACAATATAATTTGTAGGAAACATTTATTGTATCTAGGAGTAAATTAAACTTTATAACATAAATTCCACCCATTCATTTTTATAGTTTTGTTATTTAAATATATACAAAAACCATAGTACTTTTACTAATTTCTATTGCTAAACGATATGTACTAACACAATACCATTAATATCATGTTTTCTTGGCAAGAACAACCTACAATTAATGTATTAGTTATATTTAACTTTATTCCAAATTTATCATTTTGAATAAACTTCTACAAAAATTTATAAAGAACTTTATACAGAATTATACATACGCTCTTTTTTCCTAAAAAAAAAATAAAATAAACCCCCCAACCTTGTGTGTTAACAATAAAATGATGTATTTTTATTATAACACAAAAAGAATTGAGGCAGATGGAATGACATTGTAAAAGAAAAAAAAAACTGCTTAAGAAATGATTTTGCAGACTAATCACACTTTTTAAATTTACCTTCAAATTTTTAACTCATTGGTATATGCTGGTTTTATAAAAAGTAAATAAGAAAAATACATGTGTGACTTACGTGCTTTTTCATCAGAAAATTGTAACACCTCTCTAGTAAAGGATGACCAAATGAGTTTTTTAAAATGATTATGATGATTAATGATAATTTTATTGTTAGTTGAAATGGATTCACCAAGATTAGCTTAACCATTGACAATAAGTTGATAATGCTTTCTAAAGCTCAATTTCTTGTTGAATAAAATGTGTTTCATTGTATCTACCACATAGGTTTGGCATAAGTAATTAATTATATAAAGTATAATGAATTGAAACATCTTTATTCTTGTACTTTTTCCTGTTGACAGTCTTCACTATATGCTTCATCAGTTAAGATATGAATCAGTGTTCTGCTATCAATTAAAGTTATATCTATCTACTTGGCTAGCTAGCTAGTTCGCTTGCTAGATTTGTGTTTATTACAGGGATTTGATCTTGTCATTGCTAGAGTTAGCTAAGCATTCTGGTTAAGCAGCCTCTGGAAGTTTCTTTTATTTGTATTGGTTTTTGAGTCAAGGTCTAAGGAAAAGTGGGGAAGGGAAAATTGATGTAAGATAAGGAAGAACAAAACCAACTGAAATTCACAGCACAAAACTATATCAGTTTTGTAGCCTCTAATCTTGATGGTATAAGTATCCTGTGGTCGATAGGCCCTTCCTAACAGAACTAAATATGTTCACTTAGCATATATGTATAAAGTTTCAAGGAAGAACCAGAGGAAAGCAAATACTTGTGGGTTCAGACCCTGTCTCTTGCCAGTGATATGAGCTGTTATGTCTTCACTAGGATGTGAATGCTTAAAAGTTCTACTTCACCTTTGTCCTCCAAACCAAAAACAAGAATCCCTCTTGTGGCCCATCCTAATGAGAAACACACTAGAAAGTAAATTATCTCAGAAATGTAGCCCAACATAACTAGGTTGACACATTGAAAGCATATGAGTGCCAACCTGACACTTACACATATCTCCTCAAAACATACTTCATTTCCAAATAGAGAAGATAATCATGCTTCACCTAACATCATCTAACTATCCCAATTAACTGGAAACACAGTGACTCTTTCCCTAGAAAAATCTGCTAGTCTTATCTTTAGCTTTCAGTGATGTTTGTTGTGTCTCTAGCTGATTTACCCTCTCTTTTGATACAATGCAGTTTAAATAATGAGATATAAAGCTAATTACAATTAATACATCTTAGAGCTTCCTTAGTTGTCCAGTGGTTAAGAATCTGCTTTGCAATGCAGGGGACTTGGTTTTGAGACCTGGCTGGAGAACTAAGATCCCACATGTTTAGTAGCAACTAAGCCCCTGTGCCACCACCAGAGAGTCAGGGTGCAACAACTACTAAGTCTGTCTGTTCCAGAGCCTGTGTGCCACAACTAGAGAGTTACCAGGCCACAGTGAAAGATCTCACACACAACAATGAGAACCCCACAGCTAAGACCTGAGACAGTAAAAATAAATAAATAAAATAATTAACACATCTCATGTTAGATGAAAAGGAGATGAGAAAGGAGAAAAAAACAAATGTTTAATGAACATACGTACAAAAATGACAAAAATGTTCATATCAAAATAAGGAAGAGGTACTCATAACTAGCACATTAATTTATATAGCTGGTGATATGAATATGTTTCATATATATATATATGTATTGGGGAAGGCAACGGCACCCCACCCCAGTACTCTTGCCTGGAAAATCCAATGGACGGAGTAGCCTGGTGGGCTGCAGTCCATGGGGTCGCTAACAGTCGGACAGACTGAGTAACTTACTTTCACTTTTCTCTTTCATGCATTGGAGAAGGAAATGGCAACCCACTCCAGTATTCTTGCCTGGAGAATCCCAGGGATGGGGGAGCCTGGTGGGCTGCCATCTATGGGGTCACACAGAGTCGGACACGACTGAAGTGACTTAGCAGCAGCAGCAGCAGCATATATATGTATTTCAAAAATATATTAAGGTGTTTTTAAAAATTATTTCCATAATGTATTTTACACCTTTATTGAATATACTTAATAAATAAAAATGCACATATTTGATATACACATTTTGATGTTTTTTCAACATAAATATACACCCATGATATTAACACAGTGAAGGAAGTAAACACAAAAACATTCCAAATTTTCACTTTGAACTCATATTAAAATTGTTGAAAAACTTTTAACCAGAATGAGACATATGTTCAGTTGTTTTAAATTTCTGGTATCATAGTATATTTCTGTTTTTAGCACTTTATTTCAGCTCTGAATAATTTTCAAAAAAAATATTGATGTGTGACCAAATAAGTAATTACTGAAAATTGATTCTTCAACTAAATAGGAATTTATCGCAATATTATACCTTATTATAAGCTTGCAGTATTTTTCTTAAAGTATCTATTTTTCATCAAAATCAATGAAAATAAATATGTATTCATGATGTATTTACTTTACTATAGATCAAATTGCAATATAACTATTGAAATGATGCCAGCATTCTTATATTTCATTAAGAAAATGAAATCATCTAAAATAATTGATACTATGACAATAATTATCTAAATTGTAAAAACCAAGTAACAATTATAAAAGGCAAAGATGGCAACTGAGTATTATCATGTTGTATACATAAAACCTAGGGGAAAATTTTTTTTTTCCCCCATGTCAATCACACATAATCTATGAGGGGACTTAAGTTTGATTCATGATCCATGCTCACTTTGGAAAAATTTTTGTAGACAGAAGTAAAGGAGTCAGGTCTGAGTCCTGTGCATTTGTAAGGACAAGATGACAGTACTAAGTGGGGAAAATTTCTCAAAAATACATTGGTGTGTATGGGCTGCTAATCAAACACAAAAATATATGCACACCAAATGTGCATCTAGAGTAGAGAGGTTTTTTAAAATTTTATTATTTCTGTTGGGTGGAAAACCTCTATACAGTCAGCAAAAACAAGACTAGGGGCTGACTGTGGCTCAGATCATCAACTCCTTGCAAAATTCAGACTTAAATTGAAGAAAGTAGGGAAAATCCACTAGACCATTCAGGTATGACCTAAACCAAATCTTACAGGTATACAGTGGAAGTGAGAAATTGACTCAAGGGATTAAATCTGAAAGACAGAATGCCTGAAGAACTATGGATGGAGATGCATGACACTGTATAGGAGACAGTGATCAAGAGCATCCCCCAAAACAAAGAAATTCAAAAAGGCAAAATGGTTGTCTAAGGAGGCCTTACAAATAGCTATGAGAAGAAGAGAAGTGAAAGGCAAAGGAGAAAAGGAAAGATATATCCATTTAAATGCAGAGTTCCAAAGAATAGAGAGGAGAGATAAAAAAAGCCTTCCTCAGTGATCAATGCAAAGAAATAGAGGAAAACAATAGAATGGGAAAGACTAGTAATCTCTTCAAGAAAATTAGAGATACCAAGAGAAATTTTTACCCAAGGATGGGCACAATAAAGGACAGAAATGGTATGAGCCTAACAGAAGCAAAAGATATTAAGAAGAGGTGGCAAGAATACACAAAAGAACTATACAAAAAAGATCTTCATGACCCAGATAATCACTATAGTGTGATCACTCACCTAGAGCCAGACATCCTGAAATGCAAAGTCAAGTGGGCCTTAGGAAGCATCACTATGAATAAAGCTAGTGGAGGTGATGGAATTACAGTTGAGCTATCTCAAATCCTAACAGATGATGCTGTGAAAGTGCTGCACTCAATAGGCCAGCAAATTTGGAAAACTCAGCAGAGGCCACAGGACTGGAAAAAAAATCAGTTTTCATTCCAATTCCAAAGAAAAGCAATGCCAAAGAATGCTCAATCTACTGCACAATGGCACTCATTTCAAATACTAGCAAATTAACGCTCAAAATTTTCCAAGCCAGGCTTCAATAGTATATGAACCATATGTTCAGGCTAGATTTAGAAAAGGCAGAGGAGCCAGAGTTCAAATTGCCAACATCTGTTTGATCATCAAAAAAGCACGAGAGTTCCAGAAACACATCTATTTCTGCTTTATTGACTGTGCCAAAGCCTTTGACTGTGTGGATCACAATAAACTGTGCCAAATTCTTAAAAAGATGAGAGTACCATTACACCTTGCCTGCCTCTTAAGAAACCTGTGTGCAGGTCAGGAAGCAACAGTTAGAACTGGACATGGAACAGCAGACTTGCTCCATATTGGGAAAGGAGTATGTCAAGGCTGTATATTGTCACTCTGCTTATTTAACTTATATGCAGAGTGTATCATTAAAAATGCTGGGCTGGAAGAAGCACAAGCTGGATTAAAGACTGCTGAGAGAAACATCAATAACCTCAGATATGCAGATGACACCACTCTTAAGGCAGAAAATGAAGAACTAAAGAGCTTCTTGATGAAAGTGAAAGAAGAGAGTGATAAAGTTGACTTAAAACTCAGCATTCAGAAAACTAAGATCATTGCATCTGGTCCCATCACTTCATGGCAAATAAATGGGGAAAAAGTGGAATCAGTGAGACTTTGTATTTGGGGGGCCCCAAATATCTGCAGTTGGTGACTGCAGCCATTAAATTTTAATTCATGAAATTTAATTTTAATTCATGCTTCCAAGGATATGCTTGCTCCTTGGAAGGAAAGTTATGACCAACCTAGACAGCATATTAAAAAGCAGAGACATTACTTTGCCAACAAAGGTCCATCTAGTCAAAGCTATGGTTTTTTCAGTAGTCATGTATGGATGTGAGGGTTGGACTATAAAAAAAAAAACAAAAACCAAAAACTGAGTGCTGAAGAACTGATGCTTTTGAACTGTGCTGTGGAGAAGACTCTTTAGAGTCCCTTGGACTGCAAGGAGATCCAACCAGTTCATCCTATAGGAAATCAGTCCTGAGTATTCATTGGAAGGATTGATTCTGAAGCCATATCTCCTATACTTTGCCCACCTGATGTGAAGAACTGACTCAATTAAAAAGACCCTGATGCTGGGGCAGGTGGAAGGCGAGAGCAGAAGGTGAGATTTGTGGATGACATCACTGACTCAATGGACTTGAGTTTGGGTAAACTCCAAGAGCTGGTGATGGATAAGGAGGCCTGGTGTGTGCAGTCCATGGGGTCTCAAATATTCAGACACGACTGAGGGACTGAACTAAACTGAACTAATGTTCTGGTTTATATTATTATTTCCCATAAAATATCTATAATGTTATTAATTCCCTTAGATGAGATTTTCATATAACTGAACAACATTAAAAGAATAAAATCAAGATGTACAATGATAGAAATCATCCAGAAAACATTGAAAGAATATATTTCTAGCAGTATTATTTTCTTATAAATTGTTCTAAACCACAATTCCTTTTCTGCCCATTTTTATATGTATGCACTAGTATGCTATAAGAAACCAGAGTACTTTTGAAAAAGATTTTATTTCATTTTTGTATTATGATAAAACTCCAAGAAAACTCACACATTGCCCTCTCATGAAATTTGCTTGACAGGCAATATTTTAAGGTTTGTAACTTTTTTTTTTTTTTAACATGTTTTACAGCGATCATTTAATTTGAATACGTGTATCTAATAACAGAAGATAGTATAAAGCAGATTGTATTTTTCACACTTTTGGCTACATATATGTATGAATATCTTACTTCTTCCTAAAATGAATCCAATCCTTTGCCAGTATAGTTAAAATTCTGTATATAGTATATTACTGCTTCATGGCAATGAAGTTCATTTCAAGATTAACTACTGTGTTTAAAACACTCAGAAAAAGTCATGAAAATTTTAATGTAGCCTTAAATTTTTAGCATATTTTTATAAATGTACATGGTGAAGAGAACACGTCACTTAAAAATTTGTAACACATTTCTCATTATTTTAAGGATATTAGAATGTACTTAGATTGTGTGTTTTATTTTTTTTTAACATAAACTGATAAGATTAGGGAGGATAATCTAACCTAAATTCAGCTTCTGTTTTGAAGGTCTTCAAAAAGTTACCACTAATTATTTTGAAACATTATTATAAACCTCTTTGCCACCTCTTACATGTCTCCCTTATGGAGATACTGTAATGATTGGTAAGAGTAGCTTAAAAAGTGGTGTCAACAGTAGTGTGTAAGTCATTATAGTTATATTTGCACAGTAAAGGCACTGAAATAAGCCAGATGGTCTCTTTTCCCATCTTGCAGTTTAAACTGAGTGCATATTTACTTTTTCTTTAAATATAACCTTTCTTGTTCAGGGCAAGTTTTAAACAAAAGACATTGGGCACAAATCACGTATAAGTTTTCATGTCAGTGAGTGAAAAAAACTCAGTATTAAAAAAAAAATTCATAGTACTTAGATAACAAATATGGCTAGATATTGTGTCTTTCTCAAAATTATAGATTATTTTTTAAAGTGATTGATATTGAAGTTGTGTATACCTTCTTTCATTAGCTATATCAAGAGCTCCTTTTGTGCAGTGTCTTTATGATTTACTTTTGAGAAATACATAACCTTTCGGAGCCACATTTGTAAAACGCGTATGAGAATCCTTGAGTCACAGTGTTTCCTTGAGAATCAAATATGGTGATATCCATTGACCAAGCATATTAGATCATACCGAATTTTAAAAATAGGCTAATTAATAAAAGTAGGAAATTTAGAACCTAATATATCAACCCACAAATTGAGCTAATCGTCAGTACTCCATACTTCTCTTGACTAAAGAATAAATATGTCAGCTGTTGAATGCCAAATATTAGAAATCTTTATTAAACCTAATAGTGTTCTATCATGTACTTCTCTTACCAATATCAATATAATAAATGAAATAGTTGATAATTACTAAGTCATCGCATGATGGGAACACAATGTAATGTGTCTGTTTTCTTGATTTTATAGATTATGAAGCAGGGATTGAGAAGGACTATAATTTGTCTCAAAACACTAATTCTTCTACCCACTGTCATGTTTAAAAGATAATACCAATGATTATGTATTAACACATTTTAATAAACTAAACAAATTTGAGAATACATTCACAGAATGCTTAAGTTCACTGACATCTGTAATGTTTCAGGTTTCTGCAGAGGTAGAAGTTGTATGGGGAAAAGGTTAGACCCTGTGAATCCTACTCAAAGTCATGCTCTGGAAATTATGGCAAGTGTGCCTGTCTGTATCTGTGTGTTCTCAGGAAGAGATGTATACTCATGCATCATATTTATTAGAAAGGAATCCTAACTCAAGTAGCCAAGGCTGTTTATATGAAAACACTTTCAACTGTCTTTTACTCAAATGAAGTTAAGATGATAGAGATCAAAAGAATGATAAGTGAGGCCTCTATTGAACAAAAAGTAAAAAAAATCAATGAGTGAAGAAATGGGTAATTAATATAAAGCAGGATCCTTAGGAAGCTCTTCAGAGATATATGTACTATCTATACTGGTGGTATTGTGCCAAAGATTATTTATAGACTCATGTCAGAAGTCTCTGCAGTCTGCTAACCTTGGCATTAAGCAACTTTGTTTTGATTCTATTTCATTTCAGTTAAAAAATATTTAACCCAATCTTCTGGATTCATGCTTACTTCCCAGGACAAAAACTTTGAAGCTAGTAGAAATTACATTTCTATTTGTCATACAAAGGAAAAATGGGTTGCAGGACAGCTTGACTGGAATCAGTTGCAATCAATTTAAACTCATTTTGAAATATCACTCCTTCTAACAGACAACACATTTAATTATTTAATGTTTTTCTTTATACATGCTGTATCTTTTAATATATTTGGTAGACTCACAAAATATATGTATATATACGGTTTTAGGTGATGAATGTATCTAAGTATCAAAAATTTCTTATCTATTCTCTAAATTTCAGAAAGAACACATAGCTGTGATTTTGGCTATAGGTAAGTTCCAAATAAAGTTTTAAAATATATCATTTACTTTGAGTAAGTTCTGCACCATTTCTTAGCCTAAGTTTCATTTGTTGTAAATACCATAATATGGCCTTTATTTAAGGAGCTATTTATACTTCCTCTGGCCAGAGTGCACCAATATGTATTTAGTTTTGATTACCATAATTTTTTCTAAGACTATAAGTTATGTACAAGGAATAGTGAAGATGGAGGGGAATCTAGAAATTTGCCACATAATAAAGAATTGAAGTGCTTACAAAAGAGAAGAAATTTAGTGGTTTATGATGAATGAGTGAAAATAATAAAAGTGTTTTCAAGTATTTTCTGTTTAAAAAAATCAAGTGAAGTTTCATTATGATATGTGATCAATGCAAAGAAATAGAGTAAATCAATAGAATGGGAAAAACTAGAGATCACTTCATAGGGGACTGGACTGCAAAAGTAAGAAGCCAAGATATATCTGGAGTAACAGGTAAATTTGGCCTCCGAGTACAAAATGAAGCAGGGCAAAGGCTAACAGAGTTTTGCCAAGAGAATGCACTGGTCATAGTAAACACCCTTTTCCAACAGCACAAGAGAAGGCCCTACACATGGACATCACCAGATGTTCAATAACAAAATCAGATTGATTATATTCTTTGCAGCCAAAGATGGAGAAAAAGATGACTCCAAAGATAGAGTCAGCAAAACAAGACCAGGAACAAACTGTGGCTCAAACCATGAGCTCCTTATTGCAAAATTCAGGCTTAAATTGAACAAAGTAGGCAAAACCACTAGACCATTCAGGTATGACCTAAATCAAAGTCCTTACGATTACACAGTGGAAGTGAAAAATAGATTCAAGGGATTAGATCTGATAGACAGAGTGCCTGAAGAATAACGGACAATGATTCATGACATGATCATCCCCCAAAAAAAGAAATGAAAAAGGCAAAACGGTTTTCTAAGGAAGCCTTACAAATAGCTATGAAAAGAAGAAAATTGAAAGGCAAAGGAGAAAAGGAAAGATATCCCCATTTGAATGCAGATTTCTGAAGAATATTAAGGAGAGATAAGAAAGACTTCTTCAGTAATCAAGGCAAAGAAATAGAGGAAAACAATAAAATGGGAAAGACTAGTGATCTTTTCAAGAAAATTACAGATACCAAGGAAACATTTCATGCAAAGGTGGGCTCAAAAAGGACAGAAATGGTACAGATCTAACAGAAGCAGAACATATTAAGAAGAGGTGGCAAGAATGCAGAGAACTATACAAAAAAGATCTTCATGACCCAGAAAACCGCGATGGTGTGATCACTCACCTAGAGCCAGACATCCTAGAATGTGAAGTCAAGTGGGCCTTAGGAAGCATTGCTACAAACAAAGCTAGTGGAGGTGATGGAATTCCAGTTGAGCTATTTCAAATCTTAAATGATGATGCTGTGAAAGTTCTACACTCATTACGGCAATAAATTTAGAAAACTCAGCAGTGACCACAGGACAGGAAAAGTTCAGTTTTGATTCCAATCTCAAAGAAAGGCAATGCCAAAGAGCGTTCAAACTACTGCACAATGGCACTCATCTCACATGCTAACAAATTAATGCTCAAAATTCTCCAAGCCAGGCTTCAGCAGTCGTGAAACATGAACTTCCAGATGTTCAGGCTGGATTTGAAAAGGCAGAGGAACCAGAAATCAAATTGCCAACATCTGTTGGATCATTGAAAAAGCACGAGAGTTCCAGAAAAACATCTACTTCTGCTTTACTGACTATGCCAAAGCATTTGACTCTGTGGATCATAATACACTGTGGAAAATTCTTTAAAAATGGGAATACTAGACCACCTTACCTGCCTTCTTAGAAATCTGTATGCAGGCCAAGAAGCAACAGTTAGAACTGGACATGGAACAACAGACTGGTTCCAAATAGGAAAAGGAGTGCGTCAAGGTTGTATAATGTCACCCTGCTTATTTAACTTATATGCAGAGTACATCATTCAAAATGCTGGGCTGGATGAAGCACAAGCTGGAATCAAGGTTCCCGGGAGAAATATCAATAACTTCACATATACAGATAACACCACCTTATGGCAGAAAGTGAAGAAGAACAAAAGAGCTTCTTGATGAATATGAAAGAGGAGAGTGAAAATGTTGGCTTAAAACTCAACATTCAGAAAACTAAGACCATGGCATCTGGTCCTATCACATCATGGCAAATAGATGGGGAAAGAGAGGAATCAACGACAGACTTTGTTTTATTAGGCTCCAAAATCACTACAGATGGTGACTGCAGCCATGAAATTAAAAGACACCTGCTCCTTGGAAGAAACGTTATAACCAACCAAGATAGCATATTAAAAAGCAGAGATATCACATCATGGCAAATAGATGGGGAAAGAGAGGAATCAACGACAGACTTTGTTTTATTAGGCTCCAAAATCACTACAGATGGTGACTGCAGCCATGAAATTAAAAGACACCTGCTCCTTGGAAGAAACGTTATAACCAACCAAGATAGCATATTAAAAAGCAGAGACATTGCTTTGCCCACAAAGGTTTGTCTAGTCAAAGCTATGGTTTTTCCAGTAGTCATATATGGATGTGAGAGTTGAACCATAAAGAAAGCTGAATGCTGAGGATTTGATGCTTTTGACTGTGGTGTTGGAGACAACTCTTGAGAGTCCCTTGGACTGCAAGGAGATCAAACCAATCAATCATAAAGGAAATTAATCCTGAATATTCATTGGATAGACTGATGCTGAAGCTGAATCTCTCCAATACTGTGGCCACCTGATTCAAAGAACTGACTCATTGGAAGAGACCCTGATTCTGGGAAAGAGTGAAGGCAGGAGGTGAAGGGAACGACAGAGGATGAGATGATTGGATGGCATCACTGACTCAATGGACATGAGTTTGAGCAAGCTCCAGGAGTTGGTGATGGACAGAGAAGCCCCACTTGCTGCAGTCCGTGGAGTCACAGAGTCAGACATGACTGAGCAACTGAACTGAAGTCTAATGCAGAGCCAGCATTTTCACAACCAACTGTTNGATGGCATCACTGACTCAATGGACATGAGTTTGAGCAAGCTCCAGGAGTTGGTGATGGACAGAGAAGCCCCACTTGCTGCAGTCCGTGGAGTCACAGAGTCAGACATGACTGAGCAACTGAACTGAAGTCTAATGCAGAGCCAGCATTTTCACAACCAACTGTTGAAAAAATAATTATAAGAGTGATTGAAACTTCCAATATGATAAGAGGAAAAAACGTATCATTTTACATAAAAAGCTTGTGAACTCAGAGAAGAAAGGTTTTTGAGCTTTTAACTATAAAATATTTTAAAAAGTGCTACAAAATTGTTTTCCAGAGCAGATTTCCAACCTTTGATATTTAAAGCAAGCTATTCTCAGAATAATCACATGCCAATCATGAAAAATATGAGAAGTATTAATATTCATAACTTTAAATATGAAGATATAAAAATTTTATATAAATATTTTCAGATTAAAGGTGGGCATTTAGTTATAGTCTAAATAAGACTATTTTTCAATGCAGTCAATTAAATATGTAAATTAAATCCCATGAATTTTATTTTTAAAAATAAACTGGAATAATGAAATATAAAACTATTCAAAAGAGACTGTTGTGGACTAAATTGTGACCTCCCTTTAGGTGAAGTTCTAAACTCCTGATGTACATTTTTATTGAAATATAGTCTTTAGAAATTAAGAGTAAGTGAACTTCTAAGATTGGAACCTTAATCTGACAGGACTGTTGACTTATAAGAGGAAGGGAGAGACATGGTGAGAAGGTAGTAATTTGCAGGCCTCAAGAGAACAAATTCCTGCTCTGAGAAAAAGCCACCTAATCTATGGTCTCTTGATATGGTAGCCCAAGAAGACTAATGCAAAGAACAAAGTGCATTCAATTCAACAAGTATTTATAAACTTACTGCATACAAGACATTCTATGAAATGTTAAGACAGTTAACACACATTATTTTTCATTAAATAAGTAAAAATATTGTTTTACAGTTGTACCTTATCTTACCAAAAAAAAAGATTCCTCAAAAGACTAGAAACCTATATAAGCACATATGTACACAAAACATATATAAAATCTAATTTTTGTATGTATACATGCAAATGTTTGTGTGTTTGTGTGTGTTTAGGAAGAAGAGAGAGAGAGAGAGAGATTGGGACTGGTGAGGGAAGAAATGAACACACTTTTAGGGAATTTGATCATCATTTATTAGTATTTTAGGATATCAATAACACATTCATGATTTAATAAATAATACATAAGAAAGTTAGCTAGTTCTCCTAATTTTGATAATGATACATCATAAAATTCATACCTTTTTAAACTGGAGTGTCCATGTGCAAAATACCACTGTTTTCTTGCAAGAAAGTGTTATAAATAGTACTGAACTCCCAAACCATATTGAAATGAAGCACAGCTATACTGAAGACATTTTATCTCAAGCAAAATATAGCAAGTTTCTTTTGTTGTACTTAAACCAACTGCTTAAGTTTGAAAGTATAGGCTCTTCCTTCTTAACCAAAGAAAACAGAGGATTGAGGCAATTTCATGGATAATTATCACAATTCAGTGCTTCACTTTTCTACAGAGTTCTCTGTCAATTATTCTTATTTAATGGAAGTAGAGATTTTGGAAATGAACATATTTGAGTGAAAGTAATTTTTCTAAAAATTGCTGAAGAAAAGCGAACCTTGGAAAAAAAAAAAAAAAAAAAAAAAAACAGCGTGTCAGCTTCATGAGACCAGAGTATAGCAATTGCCTTTTCAGAGGTAATAGCAATGTTATCATTCCAGCAGAGCTATAACTCCCAATTTTATTCTCCAAATCGCTTATTACTACCTTCATTCTATAAGGATACTCAGAGATAAGTATGTTATGTGAGAACTTACACAGGGTAATATAATGTTTATATATATACATATACATGTTTTTTTCAATAAATTTGTGAAATATGATCACATGATAGATCATGATGATACACTGATGGAAAGGCAGAAGTGTTTGCTCTGATTACAAAAGTGAGGGAAAAACCAGTAATCAAAGTATGTATGTGATGTGTTTAAATACAATCATTAAATGGTAGATGACCGATGCTATTGTAAACTGATAATGATATTGAAAGGTCGTTGCTGAACCATAAAAGATGACAGGATTCTTGGCCACCAGAGAAGAATTCAATCTGGGGCCAGAGACGAGGCTTGATTGTTCAGAGCTTTTGTGCAATAAAGTTTTATGAAATTATAGGAGAGATAGAGAAAGCCTTGGAAACGAACAGAGATCATTCCATCATCTTTGAGACTGCATCCAAGTACTACATTTCAGACTCTTTTGTTGACCATGATGACTACTCCATTTCCTCTAAGGGATTCCTGCCCACAGTAGTAGATATAATGGTCACTTGAGTTAAATTCACCATTCTAGTCCATTTTAGTTCGCTGATTCCTAGAATGTTGACGTTCACTCTTGCCATCTCCTGTTTGACCACTTCCATTTCGCCTTGATTCATGGACCTGACATTCCAGGTTCCTATGCAATATTTCTCTTTACAGCATCAGACCTTGCTTCTATCACCAGTCACATCCACAGCTGGATATTGTTTTTGCTTTGGCTCCATCCCTTCATTCTTTCTGGAGTTATTTCTCCACTGATCTCCAGTAGCATTTTGGGCACCTACTGACCTGAGGAGTTCCTCTTTCAGTATCCTAACATTTTTCCTTTTCATACTATTCATGGAGTTTTCAAGGCAAGAATGCTGAAGTGGTTTGCCATTCCCTTCTCCAGTGGACCACATTCTGTCAGACCTCTCCTCCATGACCTACCCATCTTGGGTTGCCCCACAGACATGGCTTAGTTTAATTGAGTTAGACCAGGCTGTGGTCCATGTGATTAGATTGACTAGTTTTCTTTGATTACGGTTTCAATCTGTCTGCCCTCTGATGCCCTCTCACACACTTATTGTCTTACTTGGGTTTCTCTTACCTTGGACGAGGAGTATCTCCTCACCACCACCCCTCCTGACCTTGAACGTGGAGTGGCTCCTCTCGGCCCTTCTGTGCCAGCACAGCCACTGCTCTTCGGACGTGGGGTAGCTCCTCTTGGCCACGCTTCTGCGAGCTTTGTTGCATCCAGGGAGCTTCTGCTTCAAGGTCCATCACAGTAGATATAATCCTTAGTACAGAGTTTAAACTGAGTTGTTTGTTGTGTAATCATCAGTTCCAGGCTTAAAGATAAAAAATGTTTTATGTGACTAAGACTAAAGAACGTAAAGGGGGAAAAAAAGTTTGTCCTTTCCTCCTCCTTGAGAATTCCAGACCCCTCTCCCCTTGGGGACCCCTGGACTTCTTATCGACCTGCCTAGGAATTGACTCTCTCAGTATGATAAAGGCTATCATAAATAGGTATGAAAAATCATACTTTAAAAGTCACATGAAATGATTGGAAAGGAAATGAATGGGGAAGCTAATCTAAAGAGTTGATTTTTAAGGTAAAATCTGAATGAAAATTGGAGCCAGCTGTGTGCAAATATGGAAAAATATTCCAGATATCAGAGCAGATTAACAAAATCATAAGGCACAGGAGAATTGGAGTGGGGACTGATCCATATCCTCCCCCGTGGACAGCCAGTTAGTAAGTAGTTTGGCTTCGAGGGCTATGTATAATCTCTGTCACATATTATTCTGCTTTCATTTAAAACAATTTTTAGGTATACAAACATGTCTCAACTCATGGATTTAGCCCACAGGGTTTGCCAGTCCGTGAATTAGAAGGATGTGTGTAAATGCTCATTCATGTCCAACTCTTTGTGACCCCATGAACTTTAACCCACCAGGCTCCTCTATCCACGGGATTATCCCACAAGAATAATGGAGTGGGTTGTCATTTCCTCTGTCATGGGATCTTCCCCACCTAGGGATTGAACCTGTGTCTCCTGCATTGACAGACAGATTCTTTACCACTGAGCCACCTGGGAAGCTTGAATTAGAAGAACAAATAGACAAATACAAATGAGGTTTAGTCAGTTAAATAGCAGACCCAAGACTCAAGATAATCTGATTCAAAAGTGTGCTCTCAATCATTATCCTCCTGTACTTCACAACAGTAAGTATAATTATTATTTAAATAAGTAGCAGAAAGATATAAATTATAAACCTTTCTTTAAAAAACCCTAAGGGAAGTTGCTCAGGGTAGATAATATCTATACAGAATGTTAGAAGATCACGCCTGTTGGTTTAGTCTATTTTGGCCTTAAACGAAAGACATCTCTCTCTTTTTTTCTGGACAAGTCAGTGAAATCAATGTATAATCAAGACTTGTTCAATCGACAGCATTATGCTAGGTTCCACAATATTATGCTATGATAACAATAAAGTGGAAGACAGTTTCTGTTCCAGAGTGAGCCTTATGGAGTGGTTGAAAAAGAAGACCTTTTGAAGTCAGATTGTGATAAATTGAATTCCACATTGACAATATTTTTAGTTGTGTGACTTCAAGTTTATCATTACTTTATATCTTTGGACCTGATTGACCTGATTTCACTTTTCTATATAAAAAACTTTTTAAAAAAGTAATTCACAAATTCAAATTAAAAAAAAAAAAAAACAGTTATTATGAAACAGCAATCTTAGTCTCTTGCATATGCTTCCCGTGTTCTTTCTAATTTTGGGGAAAAAAATCAATTTTCCTTGGCTGGAAAAAAGTCAGTAATGTATACATATAGTAAATTTGTTAAGGCACACATATTTTTGAACTATAATGTTTAGATGTAGAAATATAACTAAGGACCGATTAAAAGTAAGCAAAGTACAGAAATATTCATGATTCAGGAGAAGGAATAAAAGAATGAAGTGCTCCAGCAGAACAATTTTGTACCCATAATGTGAACAGTGACACTAATAAGTCTAAGATTTAGTATTGATTTATTATAGGCACACAATGACCTAGGTGGTTTCTCAGTTCTTGTGTCTCACAAGACCAAACTGGAGGTGTTGACAGGGCCACTTTTCTTAGAGTAGACTCTAGGGAATAGTCTGCTTTCAAGCTCATTTAGGTTGTTGGCAGAATGTGACCCCATTCAGTTGTAGGGCTGAGGCTCCCATTTCCTAGCTGACTGTCAGCTGGAGACCATTTTCACCTTCCAGAGATCTCTATCAGGACCTTGCATGTGGGTCCCTCTCTCTTAGAACCAATGACTATATCTCCAGGCCTCTTCATTTTGCAATCTCACTTCTGCCTCTTTTTTGTGCTATATCTCCTTGACGGTTTTGTTCTGCTTAGTTCTTCTGTTTATAAAGATTATTATATTGGACCCACTGGGAAAATCCAGAATAACTTCCCCATTCTACATTCCTTAATTTTAATCACATCTACAAAGTCACTTTTGCCAAGTAAGGCAACATATTCACAGGTTCTAGAAATTAGGGCATGGGGACTTTAGGGTGAGCAATTATTCTGATACTACTATATATGTATATGCACGTGTACATGTACATGTATATACATATCCATATTTGTGTGCATTACATGTGCTGTGTGCTGATGCTTAGTCACACAGTTGTGTCCAACTCTTTACAACCCCATGGACTGCAGCCTGTCAGGCTCCTCTGTCCATGTTGGGTTACCATGCCCTCCCCCAGGGGATCTTCCCAACGCAGGGATCAAACCCAGGTCTCTGGCATTGTAGGTGTGTTCTTTATCATCTGAGCCACCAGGAAATCCTATCCCTGGTGAAGGTGGGTAGCCTATCACTTCTGTAGGGAATCTTCCCAGCTCAGGAATCAAACAGGGGTCTCCGACATTGCAGGCAGATTCTTTACCAGCTGAGCTACCAGTATATAAAACTCCATATAGATATATAGATATAGATATAGACAGTTTTAGTGCTTTTAAACAGGATTGGGTGTAGAATTGATGACAATTTTTAGAAAAGTACAAAATATTCTCAGTTGACTTTGGTTATTCCACACTTTAAAATTTAGATTATTGAAAAGTAAAAGAAAATTACTGAAGAAGCAAATTTCCATAATGGTTTACAATGAGACTTGAAAGCAACAAGCGTATCTTACTGAAAGAGAAACAATTATCAAAAGCTACATCCATGAACTTCAGACTATATAAACTTTAATTCAGAATTGAAATTTGAATGATATTTTAATTTTGATTGAAGTGATAATCAGGGAAGGTGGACCATGGATTATGTATAATAGTGTGACGTGGTGGAACATACCTCTGATTGTAGGATTTGTATGTGCACTATTCTTAAAATACTTTTTATTCAAAAGTTTTGCCTCAACATAGTTAGAAGAAACTTCTATAGAGGTATTATAGGAGAAACAGCTTGCTGCTTCCATAAGTATGGTTACTAATGAGTGTGTTTCCAGATTTGGGGGTTTCAACTAAATGCTGTTGTCAGAACTATATTTGTTTATAAGAATTTCATGATAAGATGCATGTTCACTAAGAGAATAATACATAAACCAAACTGATATTTCATCAATCTAGAAAAGGTGAAATTAATATCTTATCTTTTAAAAATATTATTGTCTGTGTTTTCAATCCAGGACTGTGTTAACTGATACAAGCATATACCAGGAACACTTAAAATAATGAAAATACTCCAGACTTAACAATATCTACTTCTCTATTAAAATATATGCATAGCCTCTTTTGCAGGGATAGAAATTTATAAACAGTATAATTGTTTTTCTAACTGTCCTACTCTCCACGAAGGGAGATAAGTACGATAAGATAAAACCATTTCTTACAGTGACTACAGATATTAATGGACAAAAGCATGTCTAGAACTCATTTGAATTTGAATTAACCGTTAAATGACTAGTAGGAATGAGTTTTTACCTGGAGAAAGTGATTTTTAGTTTGATATTAGATATTTCATTGAAGAAGAGCTTGAGTAGGGGAGGTTTGAGGAACACAAATAGAGGTCATGTTGCTTATTTTTGCATTTTGCCTTATTTGTCTCTTTTACTTTCTTCCTGCTTTTCGGCTGCTTCTGACACAGGACACAGTTCTTTGGAAATGGCACTGAGGAAGAAAACTAACAGAAATGGTGTTTGCTTTTCTTTTTTTTTTAATTATAGATTTGAGGGAGAAATGCAGAGACACACATTAATGAAATTGTGTCTTTATATGATTGTGTCAGTATCAATAATTGTGCTTACTTATGAAAATGAAAATGAGGAAGTGAAAGTGTTAGTAGCTAAGCTGTGTCTGATGCTTTTCAAGCCCACGGGGTGTAGCCCACCAGGCTCCTCTGTCCATGGAATTCTCTGGGCAAGAATGCTGGAGTGGGTTGCTATGCCCTTCTCCATCTCGCTCACTTATACATAATCTAATTTAAAATTTTCATGCAAATAATACTGGATAGTTCAGTGTATTGAGATTTCATTATTCTCAGATTTTCAATGATGGGTTGTGTTCAAAAACTCATTTTTACTTGAAATATTCACTTAAATTTGAAATGTAGATATAAAACCTATGATATATATATATCATATATATAGTTTTATATATATATCATATATATATAGTTTTATATATATATCATATATATATAGTTTTATATATATA
>SJYX01017253.1:53389-89771 GCA_006410675.1 Oreotragus oreotragus
ACATCTATTTCTGCTTTATTGACTCTGCCAAAGCCTTTGACCTGTCTCTTATACACATCTAGATGTGTATAAGAGACAGGTGTGTGTGTGTGTGTTCATTTGTCTGGAGTGATATAGGGCTTGATTCTTGAAGCTCATGATCTTCTTATTTACCATTCCTTTATGAGACAGTGATTCTTGTACTTGCATATTTATAGTTGAACCAGAAACATGAGAATCCAAAAACACCCATAAAATCAACTAAATCACAAATATATTTTTCCCTTGCCTGCTTGAGTTACTCAAAATGTCTAAGAAGTGGCCATAGTTTTAAGATTAGTGAGATTCCTACTGTATGTCTAATCTAGGAACCAAGATTCCTTAGTCTTTCAAAATCTAAAGTTGCAGAAAGAAAAAGCATGTACTTACCAAGCGGACAATCTGGAGTAACTGTGAATGGAGTCACTCCTGTTTCCACTCCTTGCTTTCTGCACCTTGGTATTTTACCTTTTCAGGATGGGGCTCTTCTACTGCTTCATAAGGCTATGACTTCTGGATGGTGAACTATGTAACAAATCATATAGTCATTCTCCCTCTTCTACGTATAGCTTGCCATAAGGAGGATTCCTTGTCATGAGAAAATTAAATGAAGGATTCAATGTTTGTGGGTCAATATAAGTTGAACCATCAGTGATAGCATTATTGGCTGAGGCATTAATGGCAAACCCATATTCAGAAAATGTATCACTCCAAATGAGGATAAAACATTGCTTGTTGTGAAAATGGAATGGCCAAAATGTAAACGACTTGCCACTAAGTGACATAGGTGATTTCCTCCATGATTGGTACTATAGTGGGAGCTTCCTATTTCTCCTTCAAGCAGATTTTAAGAGTTAGTAGCATTGTTAGATAAGCTGTGCTGAGTAGAAAGTTGTGCTCTTGGGCTCTTGCTTTGCTCTTTTTTCCTGTCATTATAGCAAAAGAACTGGAATGTTTAAGGACAAGCATTGACTGACAGCTTCTAGCTAAATTGGCCATTCTGTTTGCTCATTAATGTTTTTCCTGCAGTAGGTTTGCTGGTGGGAATTAATATGTGAAGTCTTCACCATTTATGCCTACTCTCTTAAAGTCATCCATATTTCTCCACCAGAAAACTCCTTGTGATAAATTTCTCAAATATAATCAAGCCCCTTAAAAAATAAATGAAGTCATTTATTACTGTTGATGAGTCCAGGTATTTCTTTAACCCAAGAACATTTCTTTTGCACATAAAATTAAGTAACTAGTATATTGCTTGAAAGTTTGTCTCTTGAGAGGATTTATCTTCATCCATGTTTTTTATCATCAGCAGCCCAAACGAAGGTATAGTGCACCCACCAGTCATTTCAACTCAAACCAACATACTTGGTGAAACATCTGTGACCCAAGATCCATTTTACCCTCTTTAACTAGCTGTTCAATTAAAATACCTCAATACTGGAATTTCTGTGAGGAGAGAATGACATAAGCATAGAAGAGGTGATAAAATGGAGTTCTGGGCCAGGTGTTCAAGTAGCTAGCTTGTGTCCTCTACTACTTCTCGAACACAATCATAGATATATAACTTTTAACATAGATAGTATGACTGTTGTTCTCAACTAACTTTATGATCATTGGTCAAAACTAACTTCTGAAGGGAAGATCAGGTTTCACATTCACTTGACGTCTTAAGATCAATCACTGTAGCTCTTGCAGGGTATAGTAGTATGCAGGAACTGTATTTTCAAATAAACTATAACCTTTAAGTATATATGGCACGATGAGTATCCACCCTTATTCTGGAGACAATAAATTACATTATCTTCTACTCCTAGATACCTCTAATACTCAAGTGATCTACTGAGTCACATGATAAAATCCAGAAAGATTGCTTTTCACCCACATTGTACTCATTTCAGCATTCATTATTGCTCTGGGACCAATTCAGAGACAAAAACCTCACCCCTTACTCAAAAATGGATTAGAACTGTATGCTCACTGCATTGTGGAAAAATGCTACATCTAAATGTGAAAAGAGGTTTACCAAAGGTTGTTCTTTCTTATTGGTACAGTAGGAGAGTTGTAAATAACTAAGCTGTAACCATAGGGCTACCCAAGATAGGCGGGTCATGGAGGAGAAGTCTGACAGAATGTGGTCCACTGGAGAAGGGAACGGCAAACCACTTCAGCATTCTTGCCCTGAGAACCCCATGAACAGTATGAAAAGGCAAAATGATAGGATACTGAAAGAGGAACTCCTCAGGTCAGTAGGTGCCCAATATGCTACTGGAGATCAGTGGAGAAATAACTCCAGAAAGAATGAAGGGATGGAGCCAAAGCAAAAACAACACCCAGTTGTGGATGTGACTGGTGACNACACAGGGTGAAACAGGTACTATAAATACTTGTGCCCAGGTGACTAGTATAAACCAGGACCATCCCAGGAAAATCAGGACAGATGGGCAATCTACTCACCAGTTCCAGAACATGAAGCAGCATTTTCTTTGTGGCCAGTACTGAGAGGAAACCATGTACCAAGTCCATGTAAGTGACTTACATGCATGCAACTGATAGTGATGTCAGAAAGTAAGAACTAAGAACTCCAGGCAGCTCCAGAAGAGCCAAAAATAACAGGCCAGAATGAATAGCTAGATGCTCAAAGACACTAAATTTTTACTGGACTCTAAGGGGCTAGCTCACAGTCAAGTAAGAAGGTACTGAAGGTACCAATAAGGGTCAGATATAAAAATGTTCTTAAACTTCAAAAGCTTCAGTCTGTTATTAAAAAAAAAAAAAAGAGTCAGCGGATATTACAGGTGTTGGGACTGCAAGGGTGGATAGTGGGCAGGAAAAGGGCTTAGATAAAATTTAAGGACAGGCAGATTTATCTACAGTATCAAAATACTCTTATAAAAGAAAAAGAGGACACACAGTAAGGATGAGTACCCAGAAGTATTCATCTATTAAATAAACATTGATAAAATCCAGAAATGTGTATTCTAGATCAAAGTTTTCAAAGGTTACACAATGTCCAGAGAAATGTTTTCTGCAGTCAGTAGAGTATTTTATTAACATTTAGGTACACTTTTTTAAAAGAAGAAACTAACATAAAAATTGAGATTTCTACCTTCTCTGGAATAACCGAAAGAAATACAAACACTGCCTATATTTCAGCATGGCAAAAAAAAAAAAAAAAATCCTGTGGGATTGAAATTTTCTTTAATATTAAACTTAAAATAGAAAAAAATTATCACTAAGCTCTTATTACCTATTGGTCTAGCTGATCTTTGAATGTGCAAACCACACTTTCCTTAGGAGCCAGAAAGATAGTCTTTTATCTCCAGTTAATGCAGTATTCTTTTGCTCCTATTTTCTAACCTAAATTTTTTTTAAAAAGAAAGGAAGATAGTTTCACCTCTATTTTTTCAATTTTAGAGGCCCTTATGTAAACACAAGAATGTGTGATGCTTTGCTAGGTATTGAATTACACCACTGAGGCAAATCCTAAAATCAGCAAGGATTCTAAAAATGTTTGAAAAATGACTTATATTCACTTTCAGAATAGTAACTTCTACCACATCCTACTAGCTGAAGTCCGGAGGCCTGAAGAGTAAGGAATCTGATCAAGAGTAAGAATCTCAGAACGTGAAGGAAATAAAAGATAACACCACTATGTCAAAATGAGTGGTGACTCGATATAAAACGAAAACATCTGCAAATCCAAACACAACAGTATTCCTATTTTCTGTAAGGGGATTGGTGAGTTTTATACTGCAGAAAATGAAATGCAAATTTAAACACAACATGTTCAGACAGACAGGATAGAGAAAACTCATCAGTATAATCCCTTAAAGATCTGAAAGATCTGAAAGATAACTGTTAAGTATGTTGGCAATAAACCTCAAAAATAAAAAATATCTCTGAGGACAGATCATCAGCTTCTCACATAATTTTCATAAGTCAAATTGATTAAATAAAATTTCTCAAATTTTGCTTGCTCATCTAGTTCTTACTAAAAATATATCTCAGGGTTTAAAATTTTTCTTCTCTAAATCAGAATTTACCAATCTAAATTTCCAGAACCCTTACAGTAAGGCTTTTTGAATATTTTCTCAGGGAGATTTTTTTTATAAAAATAAAATCATGCAGTGAAACTTACACAAAACAAGTAAAAGCTAAAATGTCATGACTGAAATGATAAGGGGCCTCTGCCATGCACTCTGGCCTACAAGGGACACTACTTGAGATTTGAAAAATGCAGTCAAGATATGATGACATAGGAAAGGAGAATCAGATGATGCTCTAGAGTCTGGACCATGCATCTCAATTTTAACCAGAGTAGCTCAACTTATGTGCACTTATACATTTTGATATGGGGCTTTAAGTCAGTATATAATTATTTAAATTACTCTGCAAATAAAAATCACCCACTAAATGTAAAATGCTTCTTTAAAGTATTAAATATTCTAGCTGTGCTGCTAAGTTGCTACAGTCATGTCTGACTCTGTACGACCCCATAGACAGCAGCCCACCAGAGATTCCCCCATCCCCGGGATTCTCCAGTCAAGAACACTGGAGTGGGTTGCCATTTCCTTATCCAATGCATGAAAGTGAAAAGTGAAAGTGAAGCCGCTCAGTCGTGTCTGACTCTTAGCGACTCCATGAACTGCAGCCTACCAGGCTCCTCTGTCCATGGGATTTTCCAGGCAAGAGTACCGGAGTGGGGTGCCATCACCTTCTCTGATTCTAACTGCATTGTCCCACAATTCATTTTCCATACTGTGGTCAAAGGGATCTCTGTAAATCTGTTTTACCTAGGTCTCTCCCATGACCGCAGGATAAAGACCATATATTTTAACACATATTACGATATTTTTCTGACCCTGTATCCTCCTTTCTTTGCAGCTTCTCTCCATCCTTCCTTGCATCAGGTTTCAGTCATACTGAACTCTTTATTTCCTCTAAACTGAAATGTCTTATACCTCTAACTGTTTGCATATAAAGTTCTCTCTGCCTGAAAGGTAGCCTTTCCACTTATCTCTGCCTGGTTACCTTCTATTCATATACAGACCCTAAATGGGCCAACACATTCTCAAAGGCTGTGAGCTTCTACAGCATGCTGCATATCCCTCCTAACAAACCACATATCAGTCATTATTCTACAGATAGTCCTCATTTTGCTTAGCAGGGTGGGGCTATAAAACTGAGCATGCAAAAAGACAAGACACTGAAATATGCACTCCCCAGGTCGGTAGGTATGCAAAATGCTACTGGAGATGAGTGGAGAAGTAACTCCAGAAAGAAAGAAGGGATGGAGCCAAAGCCAAACAACACCCACTTGTGGATGAGACTGGTGATAGAAGCAAGGTTCAATGCTGTAAAGAGCAATGCTGCATAGAAACCTGGAATGTTAAGTCCACGAATCAAGGCAAATTAGAAGTGGTCAAACAGGAGATGACAAGAATGAACATTGACATTCTAGGCATCAGCAAATTAAGATGGACTGGAATGGGTAAATTTAACGGAGATGACCATTATAACTACTACTGTGGGCAGGAATCCCTTAGAAGAAATGGAGCAGACATCATAGTCAACAAGAGTCCGAAATGCAGTACTTGGATGCAATCTCAAAAAAGACAGAATAATCTCTGTTCATTTCCAAGGAAAACCATTCAATGTCACAGTAATCCAAGTCTATGCCCAACCAGTAATGCTGAAGAAGCTGAAGTTGAATGGTTCTATGAAGATCTATAAGACCTTTTAGAACTAACACCCAAAACAGATGTCCTTTTCTTATAGGGGACTGGAATGCAAAAGGAGGAAGTCAAGAAACACTAGAATAACAAGCAAATTTGGCCATGGAATACGGAATGAAGCAGGGCAAAGGCTAGTAGAGTTTTGCCAAGAAAATGCACTGGTAATAGCAAACACCCTCTTCCAACAACACAAGAGAAGACTCTACACATCTACATCACCAGATGGTCAACACTGAAATCAGATTGATTATATTTTTTGCAGCCAAAGATGGAGAAGCTCTATACAGTTAACAAAAACAAGACCAGGAACTGACTGTGGCTCAGATCATGAACTCCTTATTGCCAAATTCAGACTTAAATTGAAGAAAGTAGGGAAAACCACTAGACAATTCTGGTATTATGTAAATCAAATCGCTTATGATTATACAGTGGAAGTGAGAAATAGATTTAAGGGCCTAGATCTGATAGATAGAGTTCCTGATCAACTATGAACTAAGGTTTGTGACATTGTACAGGAGACAGGGATCAAGACCATCCCCATGGAAAAGAAGTGCAAAAAAGCAAAATGGCTGTCTGAGGAGGCCTTACAAATAGCTTACAAAAAGAAGAGAGGCGAAAAGCAAAGGAGAAAAGGAAAGATATAAGCATCTGAATGCAGGGATCCAAAGATTAACAAGAAGAGATAACAAAGCCTTCCTCACTGATCAATGCAAAGAAATAGAGGAAAACAACAGAATGGGAAAGACTAGAGATCTCTTCAAGAAAATTAGAGATACCAAGGGAACATTTCTTGCATAGCTGGGCTCGATAAAGGACAGAAAAAGTATAGACCTAATAGAAGCAGAAGATATTAAGAAGAGGTGGCAAGAATACATAGAAGAACTGTACAAAAAAGATCTTCAAGACCAAGATAATCACGATGGTGTGATCACTCACCTAGAGCCAGACATCCTGGAATGTGAAGTCAAGAGGGCCTTAGAAAGCATCACTACGAGCAAAGCTAGTGGAGGTGATGGAATTCCAGTTGAGCTATTTCATATCCTGGAAGATGATGCTGTGAAAGTGCTGTACTCTATATGCCAGCAAATTTGGAAAACTCAACAGTAGCCACAAGACTGGAAAAAGTCAATTTTCATTCCAATCTCAAAGAAAGGCAATGACAAAGAATGCTCAAGCTACCACACAATTGCACTCATGTCACATGCTAGTAAAGTAATGCTCAAAATTCTCCACGCCAGCAAAATTTGGAAAACTCAACAGTAGCCACAAGACTGGAAAAAGTCAATTTTCATTCCAATCTCAAAGAAAGGCAATGACAAAGAATGCTCAAGCTACCACACAATTGCACTCATGTCACATGCTAGTAAAGTAATGCTCAAAATTCTCCACGCCAGCCTTCAGCAGTACATGAACTGTGAACTTCCAGATGTTCAAGCTGGTTTTAGAAAAGGCAGAGGAACCAGAGATAAAATTGCCAACATCCACTGGATCATGGAAAAAGCAAGAGAGTTCCAGAAAAACATCTATTTCTGCTTTATTGATTATGCCAAAGCCTTTGATTATGTGGATCACAATAAATTGTGGAAAATTCTGAAAGAGATTGGCATACCAGACCACCTGACCTTCCTTTAGAGAAACCTATATGCAGGTCAAGAATCAACAGTAAGAACTAGACATGGAGCAGCAGACTGATTCCGAATAGGAAAAGGAGTACATCAAGGCTGGTTATATATTGTTACCCTGCTTATTTAACTTATATGCAGAGTACATCATGAGAAACGCTGGGCTGGAAGAAGCACAAGCTTGAATCAAGATTGCTGGGAGAAATATCAATAACTTCAGATATGAAGATGACACCACCCTTATGGCAGAAAGTGACGAGGAACTAAAAAGCCTTTTGATGAAAGTAAAAGAGGAAAGCTAAAAAGCTGGCTTAATAAAGCTCAACATTCAGAAAATGAAGATCATGGCATCTGGTCCCATCACTTCATGGCAAATAGATGGGAAAACAGTGGAAACAGTACCAGACTTTACTTTTTTGGGCTCCAAAATCACAGCAGATTATGACTGCAACCATGAAATTAAATGACGGTTACTCCTTGGAAGAAAAGTTATGACCAACCTAGATAGCATATTCAAAAGCAGAGACATTACTTTGCCAACTAAGATCCGTCTAGTCAAGGTTATGGTGTTTCCTGTAGTCATGTATGGATGTGAGAGTTGGACTGTGAAGAAGGCTGAGCGCCAAAGAATCAATGCTTTTGAACTGTGGTGTTGGAGAAGACTCTTGAGAGTCCCTTGGACTGCAAGGAGATCCAACCAGTCCATTCTGAAGGAGATCAACCCTGGGATTTCTTTGGAAGAAATGATGCTAAAGCTGAAACTCCAGTACTTTGGCCACCTCATGCGAAGAGTTTTCATTGGAAAAGACTCTGATGCTGGGAGGGATTGGGGGCAGGAGGAGAAGGGAACGACCAAGGATGAGATGGCTGGCTGTCTCTTATACACATCTCCTGGAATGTCAGGTCCATGAATCAAGGCAAATTGGAAGTGGTCAAACANAGAATCAATGCTTTTGAACTGTGGTGTTGGAGAAGACTCTTGAGAGTCCCTTGGACTGCAAGGAGATCCAACCAGTCCATTCTGAAGGAGATCAACCCTGGGATTTCTTTGGAAGAAATGATGCTAAAGCTGAAACTCCAGTACTTTGGCCACCTCATGCGAAGAGTTTTCATTGGAAAAGACTCTGATGCTGGGAGGGATTGGGGGCAGGAGGAGAAGGGAACGACCAAGGATGAGATGGCTGGATGGCATCACGGACTCAATGGATGTGAGTCTGAGTGAACTCCGGGAGCTGGTGATGAACAGGGAGCCCTGGCGTGCTATGACTCATGGGGTCGCAAAGAGTCAGACACAAGGAATGACTGAACTGAACTGAACTGAAGGAATCCAGAACACTTGCTACTTATTCATAACTGAATATAATTTAATAAATATCACAACTATAGTGAATCATCATGGTATTCTTCAGATGCTTTCTGTGGACAGTATAGTATTAGAGTGTAAAATTAAAGATATATGTGGTAAGGCTATGAATGTACACTGATAGTCATATCATGTGAATTAAAACTGTATATCTTCTTTAGTGATGGGCATCAAAAGCAATATCAATAAAACATATTTGCCAGACCAAAAACTAACTTACCAAGGCTGTGCTGCTGCTAAGTCACTTCAGTCGTGTCCGACTCTGTGTGACCCCATAGACGGCAGCCCACCAGGCTCCCCCATCCCCGGAATTCTCCAGGCAAGAATACTGGAGTGGGTTGCCATTTCCTTCTCCAATGCATGAAAGGGAAAAGTGAAAGTGAAGTCGCTCAGTCTGTCCGACTGTTAGTGACCCCATGGACTGCAGCCCACCAGGCTACGCCGTCCACTGGATTTTCCAGGCAAGAGCACTGGGGTGGGGTGCCATTGCGGGTTTTTGTCAAATGTACTGCAACCAGTAAAGGTGTTGCAATTGTGATTCAAACTTAGTTATATTTTTGCTAACCTATTATCCTCTGTCATGATTTGCCTAGGTTTTTCTAAAGATTTTATGTTAGTATACAATGTAATAATGGAGGATATCATCTCTATACTACTTAAGTTTTTGAGAGAGGCACTAAACCGGCCTATTGTTTTTGATTGACAATCTTGACTGGGGATCACCATAATGATTTTATTCTATAGATTAAGATTCAACTTCTAAATATGCTAAATTAAACTGTATATTTAGTAATGGGGAAGTAATCAGTAGTTTGGACAATTGAATCAGTGAATTTACTATAAAACTGAGCAGGTCAGCACTCAACTTTTATTATCTAATCACTATTTACTATTCTACTTTAACCAAAGCTTTTGACCTTTGGGCATTAATGTTAGCATGGGCACTGTCTAATACTTCTGGAAATATGGGTTATTTCCCTTTCACTGCTGCATGGTTACCTTTGTAAATAACTACAGATCTTTGGGGAAGAGCAAAATAACTACCACTGAATCCATTTACTATGTGGATGCATAGTCCTTCTTCATGGAGACCATCTCTTGCTTCAGTAAAAGGGTGCTGATGCTGAGTACTAATTCAATTCATAAAACTGATGGGTGACTCACACCTTTCCATTGGCTTAATCGACCTTAGATTTTTGTTCATACATTGTAGATCTCTTTTATTTCTATATATTAAGCAATTCCTTTGTCAGCTGTCCATCTATTTTGTCTCTTGAAAGTTTACTGACAGTTTTATAAATTAGGAAGTTGTTTCTCAAGGATCTGAAAGCTATCCCTTTGGAGGGCAATCATCAAGAAAGATAGAATTCCTATCTTCCAATCTCTATGAGAGGCTAAGAGACTAAGATCAACAAATACAAAAGGCTTAATTACCTTAATCAACCCTGGCTATGAACCCTTCTGTCCTATAGTACTTCTTTATTAGCTTCCTTCAGCACTCACTAATTTCTGTCATAGTCTTGAATGAAATTTTACTTGCCTGTTTACCTCTTCCAAGTGCAGATTTTCTTTGGAAATATCTAGTAATAAATTGAGCTTAAGTGCTTATATCATTGGGGAAAATTTCTAGGAAGAGGGGATTATCCATTTTTAAATGTTGGTTAAATTCAGCTGTAGAAAACATTTGTGATATATTTGCTTTTATTGTATATATAAGATGGAAGCTTTGATTCCTAGTTTTACTTCATTAATGGATATTCTTCAATTCAGTACTCAAAATGCAACTAATTGCTTGGACACCTAG
This sequence comes from Oreotragus oreotragus, assembly GCA_006410675.1. Lineage (NCBI taxonomy): Eukaryota > Metazoa > Chordata > Mammalia > Artiodactyla > Bovidae > Oreotragus > Oreotragus oreotragus. Next base: position 63,932 of record SJYX01017253.1, read on the forward strand.
GCATGCATTGTGTGAAAACATTGATTAAAATGGATAGTAAGAAAGTGGAAAATAAATGAATTTTGTATACAAATAAGATATTAAGAGTTCTGAATGTATGTCTATGAATTTTATATCTATGTAATTTTGTTATAAAACAAACAGATATTATATAATTCAGTATTATAGAGAAGAAAAATGTGAAACAATGTTTTCATTATTGTACAGCATTTATGTAATTTTATTATTTGTTTAATCCTCTGAGTTTGATTGAAAAAATATAATAGGAAATTATAAGACATGATTTTGTTCAAAATGTTTGCTCTATTTTTGCAGCTTCTGGAATATTATTCAATTGACTTTTTTAAAAAGTCTTAGAGTATAACTTATCTGATTGATCCTAAATGAAATATATGTTTGAAATAGAGTTGAAAAGACAGTCTTGTGAAAGTTAGTGTTAAATATTTCTCTTTCTTTACTTATCTTCCTGAGTTTCCATGGTGGCTCAGTGGTAAAGAATCCACCTGCCAATGCAGGAGATGCAGGTTCAGTCCCTGGGTTGAGAAGATCCCCTGGAGAAGGAAATAGCTACCCACTCCAATATTCTTGCCTGGGAAATTCCATGAACAGAGAAACCCAGTGTGCTATAGCCCATGGGGTTGTAAAACAGTGGACACAGCTTAGTGACTAAACAACAGATACAACTGATCTTCCTGACAATACTGATTTCAGTAAAAGTGTAGATTTTGCTATGGAATTAATTTGATTTCTGTGAAAAAAATAGGTATGAGTGTGTTTACAAGACAAACTTTTTTGACACAAAAATTATTCCTTCTAACCTGTCATATTCAAAGAGAGTGATCTTTGATGTTAACAATTACAAATTGTTTTATGAACTTATCCCTACAGTTCTCTTTCAACAAGTCTTATTCAAGTGTGGATTTCAGCTGAAGTCAATCAAGAGCCTCGTGTCTCTTCCAATGGTTCATTAAATATGCCATTTGAGTCTAAGAATAGCCTATAAAAGAGACAAAAGAAGAATAAAACTACTAAGTTTCTCCATTATCCTGTTCACCAAGATATAGGAAAAGAAGTATCACTTAAAATGAGTAAATTCTATTATCTGTAACTGAACAGGTGCGCAATATACAAGATAAATAATCCTATCCCTAATACAAAAGATTGGATGCATGCTGGGGTCCAGCCCCAGTGGATTCAGGGAAATTCGAAGCGGGGATGGCACAGGCGAGGAAAACTTATTTATTTATTAATATAAGATTAGATTAGGAAGATATAGTGTAGTAGGAAAATTAAGTGGAGAAAAGAGGCTGAATAACTTGGTTTATGTGGAAGGCCAATAAAGTTCCAGACAATGAACGTGCACCATCTATGTTAGGCCACCAACACCCTTGGAATATCGGAGAGTGCCCCATATTGGGCTCTCTCTCTTACAGATCTTAGAAGCCAGGGCAAGTAAGTAGACATGGAGAGCCTCCATGTCCCAGATGGAAATTCAGCCTGAAATCAGAGTAGAGAGGAGACATGGGGAAACCAGTCCTTCCAATGACTGGCCCAGGCTCTATTGTCTAGAAAGGCCTTTTGTACTTTTTTGATTGTACATAGAGATCAATGGGTAATACAAAATTATGCAGCATTAGCAGCCCAGACTCTTATCAAAACCAGACTTTTCTCTCTGCATACCTAGTTGTATACACAAGTCTTAGGTGATTTACATCATCTTCTGGCCAAAAGGGCCAATTAACATTTTATAGCCTTTTTTCTGATAAGGGTTTGTCAACCAGAAGAATTATTTGTTTTGGTCTTCCCAAAGTCTGGTGCCACTCTCAGAAAGCAATAAATAAAATTACATTCTTACATAGCAAAGATACAGCAATTTAAAACAAGTAAAAGAAGTACAGTGATTTATAACAAAAGAAAAGTAATTAACTCAAAAATCTAGTGTTGCTAACATCAAAACTATTATATATTTTTCCATATCCCATTTACATTGATTAACATCTTCCCAGGTGCCTAAAAGATAAAGAATATGGAAGCCTGGCAGCAATCATTGAGTCAACAGTGAAATCCATCACCAATATGATTTTTAGCTCTTTAGAAAAGGCTCTGTATCTTTAAATGCTTTAAGCTTTGTGCCTATCATGGTTGGGGGGCTGTAAGCAATTCACAAGCTGTAAAAAGTCCGGGGGAACCTGTTAGGCAAGCTGGAGAGTTATCAGAGGGGGGTTGAACTGAAACATCCCTTTCAAATGCAGAAGACTAAAGCCCTGAGTTAACATTTTCCAGAGAATGTCAGAAGAGTGGAAAAGCAGGCAGATTCTTATTTTGGGAGGTACATGCTCAGGAAATACCAGGGGGAAAACCTGAGGCCTGACTCGCCTTGCCCATCAGGCCTCTGCTGCATGACCTTGTCACGAGTGGGATTCCTCGTGCTGGCTCCCGGCAGATGCAGTAACTTACATGGTCTTACAAAGACTCGTGCATGGTTATATATATACTGTTCTTTCAACATCACTATATTGCTAGTACCATTATTTACCAAATTAGCAGATTACCAAAGAAGATAGAAGCACTTTGTCTTTTGGTTATGTCATATGTAGATAACACACTTTTAAAAATCATTCAAAAATTAACTTTGCATTGTAGACATCATTCATTAATTCCACATACTTACACCTTCAGTAAAAACACAATATTTAACAAATGACTATTGTGAATTCAACCTATGTAATATATTAGAAAAACTGAGGTAGCACTACTTACTTTCAAGGAATTTAAATTAATAAGCATATATTTAGAAGAAAAAAAATAAATATATATAAATCAATATTTAAAAGACATTTACTGTAGAAAAAGGCTGAGGCATCCCCAGGACTCTAGTGAAATGATCCACAGATTGCAAATATTTTAAATTCATTGCCTCATATCTCCCTGTTCTTCATTCTCATTATCATCTAAAAGAAATAAACAGACAGATGGCAAAGAAAAAAACCAGAAAACTGTAAGTTCTTCAATGTATTCTCTCATGGGGAAATTATTTTAGTCAGTCAGACAACAGGAAAATATGAAATACACTGAAGGTGATTTTTTTTTTTTTTGGTCTGTGTTTCATGCTCATTTTATCTATGTTTGAGATCTGGGATTTTTGAAAAGCTGGTCATCTATTTCAGATAAATAAATATCAATTGAGTGACATGTGAATTGAGAGAAGTGATAGTTGTTGAGGGACTTAATGTGTGTGTCAGATGTGTCAAGGCATCATCTGAGTCTAAATTTGATTCTATGAAATCTACAAGAACTGACATGATTTCAAATATAACATGAACCATTTCTTTAAATTATTTTCAAAATAGTTAAAATCCATGAATTACTTACAAGTTGACTAATCTAAAGAAACTGAAAGCAACTCTACAGTAATGAGTAAATGTGTGTGATTGGACATTAATATTTGTTCAAGTACTTGAACAAATATTTTCTATTAAACCTTAGAAAGTGCTACCTCTGCCTTTTGGAGCCATACACTTTCTGTACATATTTGCCTGAAATTAGTCTTCTGTCTCAGTCAAACTGAAAAAATAAAAAAGTAAAAAAGAGAAAAACAAGCAACTAAAAATGTCTTTCTGTGATGTTTCTCATTCTGACTTAAAGTCTCTATAGTTCCATTACTTCAAATTGCTCTGCTTTCTGGTTGTTTTGGGATTTATCTTCTAGAAATTTATTAAAGAATAATTTTCTCTATTAGCTTCTAATGCTAAATATGACTCATTATTCAGTGCTACCTTTTATTCTACACTCCTTTCCTAAACAAGTAGATGAGTAATTTATAAGTAGCAAATATGTTAATGAAAATAGATGAGTAAATAAATAAAATCATTATAAAATTTAAAATAAGCATTACAATCTAAATTAAATTACTCCAGCACTAACATTTAAAAAAATGCCCATGTTAATTAAAACAAATTTTTTAATTATAGATGAGTGGAAATTAACATATTAAGCTGACAGTAAAGCCCATGTCCACCACAGAGTTTCAATAATTCAGTAATCAAAGAGATATTTTTGTTTATTTATTTATTTTGCTACTTTCACTGTTAGTGTATTAAGCAAGAATTACAGAAAGTTGACACATAACTACATGAAAAAAACTGCCTGTGTCCTAATTATATTTTACCTCCAATTGTGTGTTATTATCATTTTTATGCTGAAGCTAACCAAAATATATTTAGTTTTTTTTCAGTTCAGTTCAGTCGCTCAGTCGTGTCCAACTCTTTGCGACCCCGTGAATCACAGCACGCCAGGCCTCCTTGTTTCCACTATGGGAATGATAAATTTCATTATAAGTGCCTCATACAAGACCAAATTCCTTCTTGAACATGAAAGGGTATGAGGAGAAAATGGCAGAGTAGAAGGACCTCAGCTCCTTTCATACCTGCTAGGTGGATGACCCACAAACTGGAAAATAATTATACCACAGTTCTCCCACACTAGTGGGAATTATGAGCCCCACATCAAGCCCCCTTGTGTGAGTGTTTGGCATCAGGATGAGGAGCCTCTAGAGCTTTTGGCTTTGAAAGTCAGTAGGACTTGATCACAGGAACACCACAGGATTGGGAGAAACAGAAACTCAACTCTTGGAGGGCTCACATTGTCCTGTGGTGCACTGGGATCCTAGGAAAAAGCAAATACTTCATAGGAGCTTGTGCCAGGCCAACCTGCTGGTCTTGGATGGTCTCCTCAGGAGGCAGGGTGTGGCTGTGGCTCATTGTGGAGACAAAGAAATTGGTGGCAGAGAGGTACTCATTGGAGTGAACCATTCTAGAAGTCACTGTTTTGACACTGAGATCTGCCCCATCCAACAACCTGTAGGCTCCATGCTGGGGTGCCTCACCCAGCAGCAGAAAAGCTGCTTAAAGTCTTCATGAGTCCACAGGATCTTCTAAACACACTCCCTGACATGGCCCTGCCCATCAGAGGGACAAGGCCCAACCCCACCCGGCAGTGGCCAGACAACAGTCCCTTGCACCAGGAAGCCTCCCCAAATCTCTTAGACCAGTTTCACTTACCAGGGGTCATACACCAGAAGCAAGAGGTACTACAGTCTTGCATCCTGTGATACCACAAACACAGAAAGTTACACAAGGTGATACAACAGAATATATTCCAGATGAAAAAATACAAGAAAACCCCAGAAGAACAACTAAGTGAAGTGGAAATAGGCAATCTACCTGAAACAGAATTCAGGGTAATGATAATAAAGGTGACCCAAGAGCTTGGAGAAAGGATGAAGACACAGACCAAGAAGATACAGGAAATTTTTAGAAGATGAACAACAACAAAAATAATTCAATAATATAATAATTGAATGAGCAATATACTGGAAGAAATCAATAGAAAAATAAGATGAAAGATTAGATAACTGAGCTGTAAGACATAATGGTGGAAATCACTGCAATGGAACTAAATTTAAAAAAGAATTTTAAAAAATTAGGATAATGTAAGAATCATCTGGGATAACACTGAATACAGCAACATTTGCATTATAGGGACCTCAGAAGGAGAAGAGAGATAGAAAGGGCCTCAGAAAATATTTGAAGAGATAATATAATAGTTGAAATGCTTGCTAATATGAAAAAGGAAATAGTCACCCAAGTCCAGAAAGTGCACAGAGTCCTGAACAGGATAAATACAAGAAGGAATATACTGAGAGACAGTACTGATCAAACTGAAAACAAAACAAAAATAAATAAATAAAGACAAAGAGTAAATACATCAACAAAAGGCAAGCAACAAATAACATACTAGGAAATTCCCATATAGTTATTAACTGACTTCTCAGCAGAAAATCTGCAGGCCAGAAAAGATTGGCATGATATATTTAAAGTGATAAAAACAAAAAACCTATAAGCAAAAATCATCTACCCAGCAAGACTTCTGTCAGAATCAGAGGAAATACCAAAAGCTTTACAGACAAGCCAAAGCTAAGAGAATTCAGATCCACCAAACCAGATTTACAACTAATGCTAAAGGAACTTCTCCAGGAAAGCCCAAAACTAGAAACAAGAAAATTTTGAAGGAGAATCCTTACTGGTAAAGGCAAACATACAATAAAGGTAGGAAGTCATTCATGCACAAATATGACATCTAAAGCAGCAATTGTGAGAAGAGGAGAGTACAAATGTAGAATATTTGAAATGAATTTTAAATTGAGAGACCAGCAGCTTAAAACAATTTGTATGTAGACTGCTATGTTAAAACCTCATGGTAACTGAAAACCAAATATCTGCAATAGATACAAACAAAAAAAATGAAAAGCAATCCAAACACAACACTAATGATAGTCATCGAATCAAAAGAGAAGAGAAAAAAATAAGAAGGCAAGAAAAAAAAGACATACAAAAACAAATACAAAACAATTAACAACATGGCTATAAGAACATATAAATCAATAATTACCTTAAATGTAATTTAAGACATATACNAATAGATACAAACAAAAAAAATGAAAAAGCAATCCAAACACAACACTAATGATAGTCATCGAATCAAAAGAGAAGAGAAAAAAATAAGAAGGCAAGAAAAAAAAGACATACAAAAACAAATACAAAACAATTAACAACATGGCTATAAGAACATATAAATCAATAATTACCTTAAATGTAATTTAAGACATATACTGGTTGAATGGATACAAAAATAGGACTCATATATATTTGTCTACAATAGACCCACATCTGATCTAGGGACACATACTGACTGAAAGTGAATGGAAAAAGATATTTCATGCAAATGGAAATCAAAAGAAACCTAGAGTAGCATTATTCATAGCAAACAAAACAGACTGTAAAGAATGTTACAAGAGACAAAAAAGGACACTACATAATGATCAAGGGATAATCCAAGAAGAAGATATCAACCAGCATAGGAGTACTACCATATGTAAGACAAATGTTAACAGCTATAAAAGGAGAAATCAACAGTAACACAGTATTATTATGGGACTTTAACAACCCACTTCTGTTTCATTGACTTCACTAAAGCCTTTGACTATGTGGATCACAACAAACAGTGGAAAATTATTAAAGAGATGGAAATACCAGATCATCTAACCTGCCTAAGATACTTGAATGCTGGTCAAGAAACAACAGTTAGAACCTGACATGGGACAATGGACTGGTTCCAAATTAAGAAAAGATTATGTCAAGACTGTATATTGTCACTCTGCTTGTTTAACTTATATGTAGTGTACATCATGTGAAATGCTGGGAAGGATAAAGTACAAGCTTGAATCAAGATTGCCAGAAGAAGTATAAATAACCTCAGATCTGAAGATGACAACACTCTTATGACAGAAAGTGAAGAAGAACTAAAGAACATCTTGATGAAAGTGAAAGAAGAGAGTGAAAAAGCTGGCTTAAAACTCCACATTAAAAAGTGAAGATCATGGCATCTTGTCCCATCACTTCATGGCAAATAGTTGGGGAAACAATGAAAACAGTGACAAACTTTTATTTTCTTGGGTCCTAAATCATTGCAGATGGTGACTGCAGCCACTAAATTAAAGACTCTTTCTCCATGGAAGAAATGTTATGACTAACATAGAGAGCATATTAAAAAGCAGAGCTATTACTTTGCCAACAAAGTCCATCTAGTCAAAGCTATGGTTTTTCCAGTATTCATGTATGGATGTGAAAGTTGGACCATAAAGAAGGCTGAATGCCTTAGAGCTGTAGTGTTGGGGAAGGTTCTTGAGAGTTCCTTGAACTTCAAGATCAAACCAATCAATCCTAAAGGAAATCAATCCTGAATATTTGTTGGAGGGACTGATACTGAAGCTGAAACTCCAGTACTTTGGCCACCTGATGCAAAGAGTCAATTCGTTAGAAATGACTCTGCTTCTAGGAAAGATTGAAGGGAGAAGGAGAAAGGGACGACAGAGAATGAGATGGTTGGATGGCATCACTGACTCAATGGACATGAGTTTGGGCTAGCTCTGGGAAATGGTGATGGACAGTGAAGCCTGGCATGTTGCAGTCCATGGGGTTGCAAATAGCTAGACACAACAACTACAACACCCCACTTACACTGATATACAGATCATCCAGACAGAAAACCAATATACACAGTCCTTAAATGACTAATTAAGTCAGATGGACTTAATTATTATTGAGAGCATGCCATCTGAAAAGGTGCAGAATACACAAACTTTTAGACTGCACAAGGAGCATTCTCCAGGATAGATCACATTCTGGGACACGAAACAAGCCTTGGTAAATTTGAGAAAATTGAAATCATAACAAGCATCTTTTCCAATCACAACATTATAATATTAGAAGTCAACTAAAAGAAAAAAAAAAATGTGGAAAACACAACATTTGAGTTTAAATAAGGTTCTACTAAACACCCAATAGAACAATGAAGAAATCCAAGAGAAAATTTTTTAAAATTCCTAGAGACCAATGGGGGGTGGGGGGGTGTGGTGCGGAATCTCCCAAAACCAACGGGATTCAGTAACAGCAGTTATGAGCGGGAATTTTACAGCAATATAATCTTACCTCTGCTTCTGCTACTGCTGCTAAGTCGAGTCTGACCCTGTGCGACCCCACAGACAGCAGCCCAACAGGCTCCTCTGTCCCTGGGATTGTCCAGGCAAGAATACTGGAGTGGGTTGCCATTTCCTTCTCCAATACATGAAAGTGAAAAGTGAAAGTGAAGTTGCCTAATTGTGTCCAACTCCTAGAGACCCCATGGACTGCAGCCTAGCAGGCTCCTCCAGCCATGGGATTTTTCAGGCAAGAGTACTAGAGTGGGTTGCCATTGCCTTCTCCGAATCTTACCCCAAGAAATAATAAAACCCAAACACCTAAAGCAGCCAGAATAAGAACAAGGAACATTTAAAGTTATCTATAGGAAACAAATCATAAAAGATAAGAGCAGAAAGAAGAAATCAAAACAAAGGAAATTGTAGAAAACTTCAATGAAACTAAAAGCTGTATTTTTTTGAAAAGAAAAAAAAAAAAAAACGTGGTAAACGTTTAGCCATGCTCATCATAAAAAATGAAATGGACAAATTCTTAGAAAGGTACAATGTCCCAAAATTGAGCCAGGAGAAATAGAAAATATGAATAGACTAACCACAAACACTGAAATTGAAACTGATTTAACAACTCCCAACAAACAAAATCCAGGACCAGACTGCTTCACGAGCGAATCCTATCAAATAATCAGAGAAAATTTAAAAACTATTCTTCTGAAACTCTTCAAAAAATTTGCATAAGAAGGAGCCTTCCAAACTCCTTCTACAAGGCCACCATCACCCTCATACCAAAGCCAGACAAAGATATCACAAAAAAGAAAATTACAGGCCAATATCACTGATGAACATAGATTCAAAAATCCTCAACAAAATAACAGCAAACTGAATACACAACATATTAAAAGCATCATACACATCATACACACACATAATGATCAAGTGGGATTTATGCCAAGGATGCAAGGTTTCTTTAATATATACAAATCAATACTGCATTAATATACTGAAGAATAAAAGCCGTATACTAATCTCAATAGATTTCAAAAAAGCTTTTGACAAAATTCTACATCCATTTAGGATAAAACTTCTCCTGAAAGTGGGAATAGAGTGAACGCACCTCAAGATAATAAAGGTCATATATGAAAACCCACATCTAACATACTTAATGAAGAAAAGCTGAAATTGGGAAAGCTGATTGGGAAAGAGACAAGATTGTCCACTGTCACCACTTTTATTCAACATAGTTTTGGAAGTTCTAGCTACAGCAAGCAGGGGAGAAAAATAAATAAAAAGAAGTCAAATTGTGAAATTAAAAAAAAAAGAAAAGTCATTGTTTCCAGATGACAGGTTGCTATGCATAGTAACTCCTAAAGATGCTGCCAGAAAACTACTAGAGTCCATCAGTGATTTTGATAAAGTTGCAGAATGCAAAATTAATATACAAAAATCCTATATATTTACAATAAAAGATCAGAAAGAGAAATTAAGGAAACTGTCCCATATACAATTTCATTGAAAATAATAAAATAACTAGGAATAATCCTACCTGAGGTGGTAAAAGACTTGTACTCCACAACCTGCAAGATGCTGATAAAAGAAATTCAAGATGATAGAAACAGATCAAAAGATATACCATATTCTTGAATCGAAAGTATCAGTATTGTCAAAATGATTGTATTACCCAAGACAACCTACAGATTCAATAAAATTCCTATCAAATAATCAATAATATTTTTTGCAGATCTGGAACAAATAAAATTTTTAGATTTGTGTGGAAACAGAAAACTGAATAACCAAAACAATATTGGCAAAGAAAAATGGAGCTGGAAAAATAAGACTCCCTAACTTTGAAGTATACTATAAAATTAGAGTCATCAAAACAATATGATACTAGAACAAAGACAGATTTATAAGATCAGAGGAACAGAATAGAACTCTCAGATATAAATCCACATATCTATAGTCAATTAATCTATGACAGAAGAGGCAAGCATATACAATGAAAAAAGACAGTCTCTTTAATAAATAATACTGGGAAAACTGGACAGCCACATGTAAGAGAAGGAAATTAAAACATTCTCTAACACCATACACAAAAATAAACTTAAATAAAATTAAAGACTTAAATATAAAACCATATACCATAAAAATTTTTGAGGAAAACATAGAACACATTTTTAAAATATAAATTGCAACAATGTCTTTTTGGAGTACCTCCCAGAGCAATGGAAATAAAATAAGTAAATAAATAGGACCTAATTAAACTTAAAAGCTTTGACCCTCAAAGCAAATCATAAAATGACAAGATGACAACATAGAATGGGAGAAAATATTTTCAAACTATAAAACAGACAGGGGATTAATCTCCAAAATATACAAACAGCTCACAGAGCTCAACATTTAAAAAAAAAAAAAAAGTAAAAACAAAAACCATAAAAATGAGCAGAATATCTAAACAGACAATTCTCCAAAGAAAACATGAAAGTGAAAGTGAAGTCGCTCAGTCGTGTCTGACTCTTTGCCACCCCATGGACTGTAGCCTGCCAGGCTCCTCTGTCCATGGGATTTTCCAGGCAATAGTACTGGAGTGGATTGCCATTTCCTTCTCCATGGGATCTTCCCAAACCAGGGATTGAACCCAGGTCTCCCACACTGTAGACAAACACTTTACTGTCTGAGCCACCAGGGAAGTCCTAAAGAAATCATACAAATGGCCAAAAAGCACATGAAAATATGCTCAGCAATGCTAGCTGTTAGACAAATGCAAATCAAAACTACAATAAAGGTGCCATTTCATACCAGTCAGAATGGCCAACATTGAAGTCTGCAAACAGTGAATACTTTAGAGGATGTAGAGAAAAGGAAACACTTCTATTTTGTTGCTGGACATGTAAATTGGTACAGCCAATTTCTGAGAGCAGTATGAAGATTCCTTACAAAGCTAAAAGTTCATATCATATGAATTCATATAAAATATAAAACTTTATTCATATCCTAAATATTATATAATCCTGCAATTTCACTCTGAGGCATATATCCAGGAAAAATCATACTTTGAAAAGATACACTCACCACCAATATTCATTATAGTACTATTTACAAAAGCCAAGACATGAAAGCAACCTAACTGATCATCAGCTGATTAATGGATAGGAAGATATGATACATGTATACAATGGACTATTACTCAGCCATAAAATAATTAAATAATGTCATTAACAGCAACATGGATAAACTTAGAAATCATCACACTAAGTAAGACAGAGGAAGGCAAATATAATATTACTTATGTAGGAAATTTCAAAAGTGATACAAATGAACTTATTTACAAACAGAAGCAGAATCTCAGACTTTGAAAACAAATTTTTGGTTACCAAAGGAAAAGGTGGGGGGTGTAAATTAGGAGGTTTGGATCTTCCTAACCCAGGGAAATATGTCTGACATCTCCTGCACTGGCAGGTGAATTCTTTATCACGGAACTACATTTAACATATACACACTACTATATATAAAATAGATAACCATCAAGGGCCTACTATATAGAACAGAGAATTGTACTCAGAACTATATAATAACCTATCGGGAAAAGGATCTGAAAAACAATAGATTCATGTATATGTACAACTAAATCACTTTCCTTTACACCTAATACTAACACAATATTGTAAATCAAGTATGCTCTACTATAAAACAAAAATTTTTAATTAAAACATGTGAGAGCATGAAATCCATGAGGCGTCTCATTGCATGGCTTGCTAAGTTTGAATGTCTCAATTTATTTTTAATCATGTTGTTTTTCAGTGATGAATTGTATGAGCTGTTTGTTGTTGTTTAGTTGCTAAGTCATGTCTGACTTTCTCTTTTATGACCCCATGGATTATAGCCCACCAGGTTCCTCTGTCCTTGGGATTTTCCAGGCAAGAATATTGGAGTGTGTTGCCATTTCTTTCTCCAGGGGATCTTCCCAACTCAGAGGTTAAACTCATGTCTGCTGCATTGGCAGAAAATTCTTTACCACTGAGTCACCAGGGAAGCCCATGGACTTTTTATATATCATGGATATTAACCCCTAATAGGCCAAATGGCTTGTATCTTTTGCAAATATTTTCTTTTATTTAGTAGGTTGTCTTTCACTTTATTTATGGTTTCTTTTTCTGTGCAAAAATTTTTAAGTTTAACTAGATCTTATTTGTTTAGTTTTTGCTAGAATTTTAACAATTGAGGATTTAAACATATTAAACAATTCAGAAGAAAAACAAAATATGGATATTCACTGATACCATTTCTGATTTCTTTAATAACTGCATGTTTTTAGATAGACATTGGTACCATGAGGGGAAAAATATGTTATGAAGATTTTATATATTACCTATTTATAATGAAACTTTGTTAAATTATCACAGTAACAAACAATGAAAATAGCATATCCTAGTGGTTNAAAAAAAAAAAAAAAAAAAACCTTTGTGTTTTTTCATGTCACTCTCCTTAACTCATGTGAAATATTGCAAAATTTCATTACCCCTAAAAATAATAATGTAGCTGTCACATGTATCTTATACCTTTCAAACAGTTAGCATGTATTAGTTGACCAAAACGTTCATTCAGATTTTTCCATAAAATGTTACAGGAAAACCCAAACAAAATTTTTTCCAACACAATATACAGTTTTTTATTTCCCTAAATAGGTTGTGAATTTTTGAAGAACACAAAAACTGCTTCATATGTTTTCATCTATAACAAACTTCCTCCTCATCCTCATTGTCAGGGATGGGCAGCTTTTGCTGCATAGAAGTGAACTTCTAAATCTCAGTGCTAACCAGTTTGAAGACTGATTTACCAGAGTCTTATGGTAACTCAGGGCTCTGAAATTGTTTATTTTTTATTTATTTTTGGCTGTGCTGGGTATTCACTGCTTCACTGGCTTTTCTATAGTTGTGGCCAGTTGGGGCTGCTCTCTTGCTGCAATACACTCTCACTGTGGTGGCTTCTCTTGTGAAACACGGACTCTAAGACATGTCATCCTTAGCAGTTACTGCATGTGGGCTCTGAGGTTGCAACTTCCAGGCTCTGGAGCAGGGCTCGAGAGCTGTGAAATACAGACTTAGTTGCTTTGCGGCATGTGGGATCTTCCTGTACCAGGGATCTAACACATGTCTCCTGCACTAGCACGCAGATTCTTCACCACCGAGCCACCAGGAAAGCCCCAAGACTCTGAACTTGTATTTTTTATAACACCGTCTTCATCATGTGCCTTCACATCTCCTTGACAAGGAAAGAGTAATCTAGAGGTGCACACATAGAGTACGTTAAAAGTCAGGCATGGTGGTGTCTTACATCACAGAATTGTCTTCCATCAATTCTGCCTACATTCCACTGGGTCAAATTCAATCATAGAGCCCCAACCTCAGAGCAAGGGTCAAAAATCTAAAATCTCAAATATTCATAGATTTACATGATGAAAATATACTTCTGTCTTATAACACAGTAGATTGTATGTAGAGTAGGAAAGCGTCTTCCCCAAGCAGTGATTCAGGAACATTGCCATTTCCATTCTGTAGCTGAAGTCATGAACCTCATCAGAGTTCTTTATATTTTACATATTGGTCCGGGAAAAGAACAAAAATACACACAAATAAGTTTTATGGGCCTAGCTGGAATAGTTTTAGTCACTTCTGCTCTCAACTTACTTACTGGAACAGATTCACTTGAACTGATGTAAATGTACATGAGATGGAGATATATTTGGATTCTATCTATGAACAAACAAAACCTAGATAGCAATGAGTCCTGGCAGTTATTATGCACCCTATTTTTAGGAACAAATCATGGAATAGAGAGCTTAGCTAACAACTTATTCAATATCAAACACAAAATGACAAAAAAAATAATTTTAATCCATGAAATTTATCTTCATCATCTGTGCTCCTATTCACTGTACTATTTTTCATGCTTTCAACCTAATGCAAATATTCAATGCATATGTCCTAAAGAAATGACTGCAGAATAGATAAAATTTGCCCAGAATAATCTGTTCTTTATCTTTATTAAATAACTGAATGTAGAACAGATTTTACCCAGATATTTAACATAAACCCTTTATTTTTGGTATCCATTTGCTGGCATTTTCAGACCACTAGTAAGGCATTGCCCAGGAATGCTGCAATATTGTATTACTTGGAAAATATTTTGTAGATATTTAGTTTTATGTCAATAGTGTTCCCCCAATCCCCTTTTGATAATTAGCTCTTCAACCTTGGATCTGTGGATTAAGCTTCCTTATCTTCACCTTCTTTTACTACAGCAGATCACCTTCAAAATACAGATTGACAAAGTTAGAGTTAAAACTTATTTCTCGAATCAGTTGAGGCAGTCCTTACAGAGGACAGAATCACAAAAAAATGTTTATATGATAATTGGGAAAAAAAAAAGAAAGTAGTGGATTATTGAACACTTCTACGTTTACTTTGGAGAAAGCCAGTCTAGGAATAGGTTCCTCAAATGGAAAAAAGCTAAACTGAAAACAGAGAAGCTAACTTTTACATGGAATAGGAAATAATTTTTAAAACATCTTATTTCCCTGCCTTAACTGCATCGAAATTGCTATACTGTTAATGGTCTGTGAATCTTTAATTACAGATAAATGTTCATGTTAGTATCTGTCCTCAGGGCAAAATGCAAACACATCATATCACAAGAGAAGCAAAGAAATGAATTTATGCTTTAATGAGCTGTGCAGTCTTATTATTCACCTAATATAATAAGACACTTTGACTTTGCACTGGAAACAAACTGGGAATATGAGGTCCAATTTGTATTTGGAGAGATTGTTTACTCTGAAAATTTATCCAATGATTAGTTATTTTTTCTTTTATATATGAAAACTTCCCTTTATTGTTTTCCCTTTCTATTTTTAATTAGTTTAAAGTAATTATTTGAAAATTCAACATTAATTTTCTCTCTAACCTGGAGGGAAATTATTCATGGAAAAAAAATCATATTAAGTTTGTCATTTCACTGTGACACTGTGTGCTTTGATATCCATATACGAACAAGCAAAATCAGACTTAACAATTGCCCCAAATGCTAATAACCTGTCCATCTAATGAAGTACTTTTCATTATGAAGCATCACCATATTTAACTGAGCATTTAATTCATGGCTTGTTACCCTGCTAGTTGTCTGCTGATTTATATTCAATCCTCACACCAAAGCTAGAAGGTAGTGTCAGTTTAAATGAGTGATCAAAATTCAAAACTTTTAAAAGAGGAAATCAAATATGTCTAGTAGGTAAGCTAGTATACTTGTTTATACCATTGCTTATGTTCCAAGTGACTGCATGTGGGAGAAGAGGGAAAGGATGACGGCATCGGGTAAAGGTTATAAACATTCATAGGTAATATGAGAAATTAGATATTATTAAAGGATCACAAATCTTAAATTTTTGGCTTCCCTTGTGGCTCAGCCAGTAAAGAATCAGCCTGTAACATGGAAGACCTGGGTCCGATCCCTGGGTTGGGAAGATTCCCTGGAGAAGGGAAAGGCTACCCACTCCAGTATTCTGGCCTGGAGAATTCCATGTTCTGTATAGTCCATAGGGTCACAAAGAGTCGGACATGACTGAGCACTTTCACTTTCAATATTAAATAACTAACCAATGTTTTATTAATAAAAGTAGAAGGTAAAACTTATATGCCAAACATATGCCAACAGTTCTACAATGAAGATGATTATTTGCTTTTTTTCAAGTGCAAGGAAAAATGAACATTTTCATCTTCCTGAAATGTATTTGAAAATAGCTTTGGGAACATGCAGCTTCAAACCTAAGTGAAGCAATGGGATTTTTGTAGATGGCACTAAGGAAGAAAAATCAGTTCTGAGAAAATAAAAATTAACACCACCTATAAACGTGAATAGAATACAAAATATTTGAAACATTTGATGTTTTGCATATTATGTAGATTTTACAACTCCAGTTTAAAACTAAAGAGTAGGAAACTCAAGGAGTGTAAGTAACTTTATTCATTCAAAATATATTTCTTGAGTTCTACTGTGCTAGAGACTGCTATGAAGTTAGAAGCATAGCGGTAATAAAATTGATCTGTTCTAACCTCAAGGAGCAACATAAACAATCTCCAAAATGTTTCCATAATTTAAATTATATTGGTGGCTCAGCAGTAAAGAATCTAGTTGCAATGCAGGAGAACGCCTGCTTATGCAGGAGAGGCAGGTTCTATCCTTGAGGTGGAAGATTCCCTGGATAAAGAAATGGTAAGCTGATCCAGCATTCTTGCCTGGAAAACGCTATGGACAGAGGAGCCTGGCGGGCTAGAGTCCATTTTATTGCAAGAATCCTACGCGACCTAGTAACTAAGCACAAGTTCAAAAAAGAGAAGTAGAAGATGCTATGAGAAGTATAAGCGAAGAGTCTGATTTTGCATTTATCATTGTTTACTCACTCAGTCATGTCCAGCTCTTTGCAACCCCATGAACTGGAGCATGCCAGGCTTCCCTGTCCTTCACCACCTCCCAGGGCTTGCTCAAACTCATGTCACTGAGTCAGTGATGCCATCCAACCATTTCCTCCTCTGTCATCCCTTCTCCTCCTGTCTTCAATCTTTCCCAGCATCAGGGTCTTTTCTAATGAGTCAGTTCTTGGCATCAGGTGGTCAAAGTATGAGAGCTTCAGCTTCAGCATCAGTCCTTCCAATGAATATTCACGTGTGATTTCCTTTAAGATTGACTGCTTTGATCTCCTTGCCATCCAAGGGACTCTCAAGAGTCCTTTCCAACACGACAATTCATAAGCATCAATTCTTTGGCATTCAGCCTTCTTTATGGTCCAACTCTCACAACCATACATGACTACTGGAAAAACCATAGCTTTGACTAGATGGGCCTTTGTTGGCAAAGTAATATCTCTGCTTTTTAATGTGCTGTTTCAGTTTGTCATAGATTTCTTCCAAAAAGCCAGTGTTTCTTAATTTTAATTTTGTATAGGTGCCAAGAAAAACATCTGTGAAGAATTGCAGTTTAAGAGGTCTCTTAAAATGTGTTTATTTATTTAATTACATGCCTGCCTGCGTGTGTGCTAAGTTGCTCCAACTCTTTGCAACCCTATGTACTGTAGCCCTACTAGGCTCCTCTGTTCATGGGATTCTTCAGACAAAAATATTGGAGTCAGTTGCTGGGCCCTCCTTCAGGTGATCTACCTGACCCAGGGATTGAACCAGAGTCTCTTGTGGCTCCTATCTTGCAGGTGGATTCTTTACCATTGAGCCACTGGGGAAGTCCCATTGAATTACATATAAATATGAGAAAAGTGAAGAGATGCAAAGAGAGAAAGAGAAAGTCAGAGAAAGAAGGAGACACACAAAGAGAGAAAGAGTTTATGATAATACTACTTCTCCATTTGTTTCTGATCCAGTGAAAACTGGGCAGCATGGCTAATTGAGAATAAGGGCACAATTCATACTTTATTGCTGTTTAAGGCAGAATAGAGAAAAAAGCTTAGACTAGGAAAATATAATTACTGTCTCTTCATCCTAGAATTGCCATAAGCACCCAGTAAAAGTTGACGAAAATTTCCACCTTTTATTTATGAGAGCACCATATCAGCGTTCATGCATATGATGAGTGAATTAATCTATAAAATGTATTGTACTTTTGAAACATATGAAAAAGGATCTTAAATACTAACATAGTCATAAATATTCTTAATTTTGTATCTACTCTACTTTATAAATTAATATTTTCATTCTACTTCAACCATCCACATTCACTGCTTTTACTTTGTAATCATCCTAAACTAAAATTTCTGCTCTAGTGACTTCTCTTTTCTTTACATTTTGCAAAAAGATGGTAGTTTCCCTGCCCTTATCTGAATGGTCACCACTGACTGGAAAACAATGACCATTTTAATTTCTTATACACATCACATTTCTTCTTTCTCTAGTTTTTCACTCCAAAATTTGATAAGTTCTTAATTTATTAGCATCTTAATTCCAGAATGCATATTTAGGGAAATCGATATCAGTTTTATTAACATTATTGCAATTATTTCCCTCAATCTTACATGAAATTTGCATTTTCGTTATACTCACTTATGCATCTAATCTGTCTATAAAACATAAATATTAACATCTAAATATTCCTTGAAACAATGTAGCATCTTATAGCAAATGAATAGATGAATCTATCTCAGTTTAAACTCATAATTTCATTGATTTATAGAAGTAAACATAAATCACACAATATATGTTAACCTGGCTTAGAAAAAGACATAATATAAAAATGTTAGAAATAAAAGAGGCCAGAGAATTTTATAATCATTAAACATTAACATGTAGAAGTAAAGCTGAACATATAGGAATATATGTAGCTTTAAAAACATAATATTTGAATTTAATCTATGCCAGTATGTGCATATTTTGTTCATATTAAGTTTATTTTTCATTTTTCCTCTTTTGAGAATAATTTAAAACTATTTGGTTATTTATTCACCCAACAAATATTTTTTAAATGATTACTTGTTTCAAATGTTCTCCCATGCATTGATTCTTTTTTTGTTTGTTTGTTTGGTTTTTTTTTGCTTTTTTTTATTTTTTATTTTTACTTTATTTTGCTTTACAATACTGTATTGGTTTTGGCATACACTGACATGAATCCACCATGGGTGTACATGAGTTCCCAAACATGAACCCACCTCCCACCCCACATCATCTCTCTGGATCATCCCCGTGCACCAGCCCCAAACATCCTGCATCCTGCATCTAACATAGACTGGTGATTCGTTTCTTACATGATAGTATACATGTTTCAATGCCATTCTCCCAAATCATCCCACCCTCTCCCTCTCCCTTAGAGTCCAAAAGTTTGCTCTACACATCTGTGTCTCTTTTGCTGTCTCACATACAGGGTCATCATTACCGTCTTTCTAAATTCCATATATATGTGTTATTATACTGTATTGATGTTTTTCTTTCTGGCTTACTTCACTCTGTATAATCGGCTCCAGTTTCATCCATCTCATTAGAACTGATTCAAATGTATTTTTTTTAATAGCATGCATTGATTCTAATAGAAGGATATATAATAAATGAGAGGTAGGATATATGGAATGTTAGTGGCAAGAGACAGTGCAAAATTTTAGCCAGAAGAAGATATAGTTGAGGCAAGTGATGTTTTCCAATTATAATTGCAACTATCTCACTTATTCTACATGCCGTTTTACAATATGATGGTATAACCTTGCCTTCAAAAGATGGTGCGTGTGTAGGCCACATCCTCATGAATCCTGGTGAGTCTGAGACTAGTTTAACCAAAATAATACCATAAAAATGAGATTATGTGGTTTTGCAATCAGAGCCACAATAAGGATTTCAGTTTGACCATCAGGACACTAGCCTTTTTAATTCTGAGCTTTAATTATAAGAAGTCTGATTATACCACTATCCCTATGTTGTGAGCAAGTTCAGAGCATGTGGGTAATGACCTGCAGGTCCTCTGACTGAAAATCTGATCTGAAGGCCAACTGAAAGATGTGTGTGTGTGTGAGAGTGATTAAAGATATTTGCAGATGATTTCATTCCGCAAACTTCAAGCTGTTGATAAACCGATCTCAGTTCAGTTCAGTTCAGTCCCTCAGTCGTGTCCGACACTTTGCGACTCCATGCATCGCAGGACGCCAGGCCTCCCTGCTCATCACCATCTCCCAGAGTTCACTCAGACTTATGTCCATTGAGTCAGTGATGCCATCCAGCCATCTCATCCTCGGTTGTCCCCTTCTCCTCCTGCCCCCAATCCCTCCCAGCATCAGAGTCTTTTCCAATGAGTCANGCTCATCACCATCTCCCAGAGTTCACTCAGACTTATGTCCATTGAGTCAGTGATGCCATCCAGCCATCTCATCCTCGGTTGTCCCCTTCTCCTCCTGCCCCCAATCCCTCCCAGCATCAGAGTCTTTTCCAATGAGTCAACACTTCTCATGAGGTGGCCAAAGTACTGGAGTTTCAACTTTAGTATCATTCCTTCCAAAGAAA
This sequence comes from Oreotragus oreotragus, assembly GCA_006410675.1. Lineage (NCBI taxonomy): Eukaryota > Metazoa > Chordata > Mammalia > Artiodactyla > Bovidae > Oreotragus > Oreotragus oreotragus. The sequence goes on from SJYX01017253.1 coordinate 84,500, forward strand.
TCCCAGGGTTGATCTCCTTCAGAATGGACTGGTTGGATCTCCTTGCAGTCTAAGGGACTCTCAAGAGTCTTCTCCAACACCACAGTTCAAAAGCATCAATTCTTTGGGACTCAGCCTTCTTCACAATCCAACTCTCACATCCATACATGACCATTGGAAAAACTATAGCCTTGACTAGACGGACCTTAGTCGGCAAAGTAATGTCTCTGCTTTTTACCTCACACCATATATAAAAATCAACTCAAAGTGGATCAAAGACCTAAACATAAGAATTTAAACTATAAAACTGTTAGAAGAAAACACAGGGATAAATCTTCATGACCTCGGATTTAGCAATACACACACTTATATTCACAGAATCTTAACACTTCTGGAAGAGAATAAGAATCCACTGGTAATACTGACTACATCTAAGGAGGGAAACTGGATAACTGAGAGGTCAAAAGAGGGGGAATTACTTTCAAAGGTATATTCATTTTTACCTTTTGATGGTCTAGCACGTGCTTATAATATCTATTAAAACAATACAATTTAATTTAAAATAAGTTAAAAACAGATGGCAGGCTGGATTTGGACTAAGGGGTTGCCTAGCCATGCTCTAAGTCAAAATTGCTCAATGTAACGGAAAAAACTCACTTTCTCCTGTGTCTCCTTTCAGTTCAGTTCAGTCACTCAGTCTTGTCTGACTCTTTGTCACCCCATGGACTGCAGCATGCCAGGCTTCCCTGTCCATCACCAACTCCTGGAGCTTACTCAAACATCGCGTAGGTGATGCCATCCAACTATCTCATCCTCTGTCATCCCCTTTTCCTTCTGCCTTCAATCTTCCCCAGCATCAGGGTCTTTTCCAATGAGTCAACTTTTCACATCAGGTGGCCAAAGTATTGGAGTTTCAATTTCACCATAAGACCTTCCAATGAATATGCAGGACTGATTTCCTTTAGGATTGACTGGTTGGATCTCTTTGCAGTTCAAGGGACTCTCAAGAATCTTCTCTAACACTGCAGTTCAAAAGCATCAATTCTTCAGTATTCAGCCTTTTTATGATCCAGCTCTCACATCATACATAACTACTAGAAAAAGCCATAGCTTTGACTAGACAGATCTTTGTTGGCAAAGTACTGTCTGCTTTTTAATATGTTGTCTAGGTTGGTCATAGCTTTTCTTCCAAGGAGCAAGCATCTTTTAATTTCATGGCTGCAGTCACTATCTGCAGTGATTTGAAGCCCCCCAAAATAAAGTCTCTCACTCTTTCCTTTATTTCCCTATCTATTTGTCATGAAGTGATGGGACTGGATGCAATGATCTTAGTTTTCTGAATGTTAAATTTTAAGCCAGCTTTTTCACTCTCCTCTTTCACCTTCATCAAGAGGCTCTTTAGTTCTTCACTTTCTGCCATAAGGGTGGTGTCATCTGCATATCTGAGATTATTGATATTTCTCCCAGCAATCTTGATTCCAGCTTGTGCTTCATCCAGCCCGGCATTTTGCATGATGTACTCTGCATATAAGTTAAATGAGCAGGGTGACAATATACAGCCTTTACTTACTCCTTTCCCGATTTGGATCCAGTCGATTGTTCCATGGCCAGTTCTAACCGTTGCTTCTTGACCTATATACAGATTTCTCAGGAGGCAGGTCAGGTTGTCTGGTATTCCCATCTCTTGAATAATTTCCCTCAGTTTATTGTGATCCACACAGTCAAAGGCTTTGGCATAGTCAATAAAGCAGAAATAGATGTTTTTCTGGAACTCTCTTGCTTTATCAAAGATCTAGCAGATGTTGGCAATTTGATCTCTGATTCCTCTGCCTTTTCTAAATCCAGCTTGAACATCTGTAAGTTCACAGTTCACGGATTGCTGAAGCCTGGATTGGAGAATTTTGAGTATTACTTTGCTAGTGTGTGAGATGAGTGCAATTGTGTGGTAGTTTGAGCATTCTTTGGCATTACTTTCCTTTGGGATTGTAGTGAAAACTGACCATTTCCAATCCTGTGGCCACTGCTGAGTTTTCCAGATTGGCTGGCATATTGAGTACATCACTTTCACAGCATCATCTTTTAGGATTTGAAATAGCTCAGCTAGAATTCTATCACCTCCACTAGCTTTGTTTATAGTGATGCTTCCTAAGGCCCCCTTGACTTCTCATTCCAGGATATCTGGCTCTAGGTGAATGATCACAGCATTGTGGTTATCTGGGTCATGAAGATCTTTTCTGTATAGTTCTTCTGTGTATTGTTGTGACCTCTTTTTAATATCTTCTGCTTCTTTTAGGTCCAGACCATTTCTGTCCTTTATTGCACTCATCTTTGCATGAAATGTTCCTTCTAATTTCTTGAAGAGGACTTCCCTGGTGGCTCAGAGGTTAAAGCATCTGCCTCCAATGCAGGAGACCTGGGTTCGATCCCTGGGTTGGGAAGATCCCCTGGAGAAGGAAATGGCAACCCACTCCAGTATTCTTGCCTGAAGAGATCTCTAGCTTGCTCTATTCAAATCCCTCACCCTCATGGGAATCTGTGAGCTTAATAAGTGGTGGTTTTATGCCTATATATAGCAATAACTATAAAATGGGATCTTAACATTTTAGACAGGCTAACCAGAGAAGAATGGCATTTAAGTTTTTGCCTAAGATAAAATCTTAGATTACCAAGTAGAATTATCACCTGAATTCATAAAAGAAAATATGTTGAAAAATTCTTGAGGACACTAATAGTATATAATAGAAGTATAACGTTTACTTTGTCTTTTAATGGTAAATTTTAGAAGTATTATTTTTAAAAATGTACGTTAAAATATTCTGGTAAAAGCAAATTTCCACATGAACAGCTACAACAACAAAAAGATGATTAGGAAATGCTCATTTATCTTGTCAGACTTTATGATTTAAATTACTATAACCCATATTGCCTGGAATGCAGGAGATGCAAGAGACATAGGTTTGATCCCTGGGTGAGGAAGATCCCCTAGAGGATGGCCTGCCAACGCACTCCAGCATTCTTGCCTGGAGAATCCCATGGACAGAGGATCCTGGTGGGCTACAGCCCATAAGGTTGCACAGAATTGGACACAACTGGAGAAACTTGGCACTCACACATGCAGAATCAATGAATAGAGAAAAAGAGTGAAATTAATTTTTAATCTCCTCACCTGCATTTTTCATGTTCTCTGGTTATAATAATGTATGCTTAATATGTATGTTTAGTTTTTAATTTGTTTATTTATTTTTTTATTGAGGTATAATTGACATATTAGTTCAGTCGCTCAGTCGTGTCTGACTCTTTGCGACCCCATGAATCGCAGCACGCCAGGCCTCCCTATCCATCACCATCTCCCAGAGTTCACTCAGACTCACGTCCATCGAGTCCGTGATGCCATCCAGCCATCTCATCCTCGGTCGTCCCCTTCTCCTCCTGCCCCCAATCCCTCCCAGCATCAGAGTCTTTTCCAGTGAGTCAACTCTTCGCATGAGGTGGCCAAAGTATTGGAGTTTCAGCTTTAGCATCAATGAGTCAACTCTTCACATGAGGTGGCCAAAGTACTGCAGTATTGGTGCAAATGTACTTGTGGTTTTGGATTGTGAATTTTAAATCTTCATAACTAGGCTCAAACACATCTTTATTAATCAAAATATGAACCATTGCAGTCAGCACAGTTTTACCACTGATAAATAATTTTATTTATTCCTATAGTATAAAAATTCCATGCCTTGTAATTCAACAAACTCTTGGAAAGCATTTCTGCCTGCTGCTGGTTGTGGAAGTTTTTCCCTGAAAAAAAAATTGTTGAGATGCTTGAAGAAGTGGTAGTTAGTTGGCAAGAGATCAGGTGTATACGGCAGATGAGGGAAAACATTTTAGACCAATTTGTTCAACTTTTGATGAATCGGTTATGTGCTGTGCAGTCAGGTGTTTCTGTGGAGCCTTTCTGGGAACCTGTGCTGGCCACAGGTGTTGCAGATTTCAGTGCATCTCCTCAATTTGCTGACCATACTTCTCAGATGTAATGGTTTCATTGGGATTCAGAAAGCTGTAGTAGATGAGACAGGCAGCAGACTGCCAAACAGTGACCATGACCTTTTTTAGTGCAAGTGTGGCTTTGGGAAGTGATTTGGAGTTTCTTCTCAGTCCAACCACCAACCTAGTCATCGCCAGTTATCATATAATATCCACATTTCATTGCACATCACAATCGGGTTGAGAAATGGTTCATTGTTGTTGCATAGAAAAATGAGGAGATGAAACTTCAAAATGACATTTTTTTTTCATTTGTGGTTGTCTCATGGGGCTCCCCAGGTGGCCCAGACAGTAAAGAATCGACCTATAATGCAGGAGACCAGGTTCAGTCCTTGGGTTGGGAAGATTCCCCTGGAGGAGGAAATGGCAACCGCCTCCAGTATTCTTACCTGGAGAATCCCATGGACAGAGGAGCCTGGCAGGCTGCAGTCCAGGGTCACAAAGAGTTGGACATGGCTGAGTGACTAACACACACACACACACACACACACACACACACACAGTTCATGAAGGACCCATTTGTGCAGCTTTTTCACTTTTACAATTTTCTTCAAATGCTGAATGACTATAGAATAGTCCCAGTTGAGTTCTTCAGCAAATTCTTAAAAGAAGATCAGCTTTGACAATTGATCATTGTCAAATTCTTATGGCCAACTAATATCTTCATTTTTAAGGTTCTTGTCTCCCATGCAAAGTTTCTTGACCCACCACTGCAGTATATCCATTAACAGTTCCTGGGCCAAATGTGTTGTTGATGTTGGGAGTTGTCTCCACTACATTACAATCCATTTTGAACTCAAATTAAAAAATGGCTTGAATTTACTTTTTTTGTCTAACATTATTTCCATAGTGTAAAATAAATATAAAATACACAGCAAGCAATGCCATTAGCAAAAATAATAATAATAAAAATAATAATAATAAAGGCAAGAAATGTGCATTAAAATGATGTGTAACATAACCACATTTATTTAAGAACATATTTCAGTATCAAACAGCAAGTTTCAACAGTGCAAAACTTCAATTACTTTTGCACAAACCCAATATGTTAGCTTCAGGTGTACAAAATTAATTGCTGGGAGCCAGCATGAGGAACTCCGCCCATGGCAAAGGTCATGAGGAAGGAGGCTTGGCATATGCAAAGGCGTGATCAAGCCTCAGGAAACCCCCTGTTCCTGAGCATCTACCCCCAAAGCCAGAGTCTACTTAGAAATTATTAGTATAGTGGGTTGGTTAGGAATTATATTGGTGAAGGGTTTTT